>JAQFYB010000037.1:0-104470 GCA_034694085.1 Pogonognathellus longicornis
GCACAGCTGGCCTTCAACTTTATTACATTTTGCATTTACTCCTTCCCCGCGCGGAGCGCGGGCGCTGATCCACTAGTGTAATACTAATAAAATTCTGTAGCTATTAATCATATCTCTGCATGTGTAGGTATTGTTCTTGTAATGTGTGCCATAATAGTCTTCTTCTATGTAGTAGTACTAGTGTTCTATGTACATAACATTAGTAACATCCATAGGAGTGTTTTATACTGTTACTACCATTTGTTTGCTAACTTCTTGTTATCTGTATACATTAATACGTTATGGGTTCACCCAATTAACAAGTGTTTATAGCTGCAAGTAATTTGAGAAGCAGCTTATTGCAAAAATTGTGCTTCTGCATAATATGTAGGGTGTATATACCTAAATTAGTAGTAGAGCAATGTATGTAATAATTTTTGAATGTTTACACAACAATGTTTAATGTTTACGTAGTATCTGTACATGTGAATGCGAAAAAAGATTAACATAGAAATGGGGAAACTGTTTTCCCATATGAGAGCAAAATTATTAGCTAGCTTTTACTAGTTTAAATATTTACCCGTAGATTTTTATCACTTTGATTATGTGTTCAAGTTTTAAGTAATCTCTTTGTATTTTTCTTTCACAGTTACTCAACACCCACGCAGTTCTTGAAAAGAGCATTTGATCTGCATAATATTGAGGATAATAAAGGACTTCCGTCTCTCCTCAAGGCTTTCAGTGAATCGTGAGGGATTTTGTGAGAAAACGATTTGCAGAGAAGAGCAGTGTCGTATATAGAGAAGTATTAATATTAGCTGTGTTGAGAGTGGGACTGGGACTTGTACAGACAGTGAGTACTGCGGGTGCATGTGAATAAGTGAGTATTAAAGGGACGGAGAGGCTTGCAAGTGATTTTGAGTGAGTGGAAGTTGGGCGAAATGGGCTGCAGAGACCTCAAGTACTGCCAGACTCCTGTTTTTCACAGTTCATGATGTGCATACGAAATTTAGTAGGCTAAGACAACATTTGCTTACAAAAGACTCAAAGAAAAGAATAGCAGGGAGAATAAGGATCGCATATCAAGTACCTACGGCGGTGAACAATTGACAAGGAACAGAGTGACATTATCAGTGCCTGTTTGCGTCAAAGATAAGAATTACATAGGGGGAAGGCAAATAGACTTGTGAACGTGACACAATCGCTATCGGAGCAGATTTGGCAATGCGTATCGAAAGAGAGGATGAAGAACTCTTTCACCAGGATCATCCACGTCACAATGGAAACCACCATGAGAAGGATGTTGCACCGGAAATCCAGACGGGCAAGTCTCCAGTGACCACTTTGCCGGAAACAGGTGGGTGCTCTCCTTTTCATTTATTAATCACTTGTACAAAACACAGCTGTATAATCACACAGTCATACTCCTTCCCCCGGGGCAGTATCTACATTATTTTTATGCATTCCCCTAATACTAATAGCTAGCAAATATTATTATCACAAATTCGCCTGAATTCGTTTCTTACTAAAATAACTTTGCTGATCAAATCAAATAATTAGATTTACTTTTACATCTATAGGTGTTCCATTGTCTCGCTATTTTCGTTGTGTATATATAGTAGTTGTTCATTTTCTGTGATCTAAAACCAACACAGAATTATTCATTAATTAGGTTCATTTTATGCATTAATTAACAATAAACTACAACCTCTTTGGCGTGCAAAGAACAGTAATTAAAAGAATGATCGATCAGGCACTTACTACCAAGCAAACCACTTGTACAATAATTTACATGTATAATACAGCTCTCATCGTTTAACGATAGCAATTACAAAATCACATTTGCGTATTTTTTTGTCAACCAACAATGTTTTCATCTGCTAATAATGCTGCTAATGAATAAGCTCGACATGAATTCCATTAGACAGATAGACATCCAGGCAAACTTTCTTAACTGTACTTATGTTCAACCTATATACTACTACTTGCACATACAAATACTAGCACACAGTGTCCTAATAGCAATAATCACACATTATATCTGTACAGTAAAAACGAGTTTTATAGAAATACATTACAAGTGTAAACCATATACGCAACAAAGTTATTGAAGCATATTACAATTGCTTGTAAGCCCGAGCATAATATATAGATTGAGAATGAAAGCTGTGCCACTTATTAACTATTAAACCACATCAGTCCATGTAATAAAAGCAGAAACCTATATACAATTTACAAACTGAACAGCTGGCCGTTAGAAAGCCGACTGTGTAGCATCCCTAATACTAATACATCAGTTCCTCTGTATAGCCATTGAAGACAAATTGTAAATGCTGCACTCTTAAATTACTTGAGTGTATTGTATCTACGTGTGTAAGTATGTAAACATGCCAAACACAGTACACAGCTCAGTGTGTTGGTTCACTGTAACATAGAGAATAGCAATATTGTAGTAGTTGAGGATTGAATTGAAAGCAAAGTACAGCAAAGGCTAAATCTGAATAAGTAATAACTCGAGGAAAGAAAAGCGACTGCGAGAGAGGAAGTAGCCGGGCCATGTCTGGTAGAGTGAAGACAGGATATACATACAGCCATGCAAGATAAGGATAAGCATAATAGAGAGTCAAAACCTGCTGAGCGATGAACACATGTTGTTGTGTTGAGTCTTCTCCGTGTACTTGTACATGCACAGAACATATATAAAATATAAGGACGATGATGTTTCTTCCGAGTGTAATGCATTATAAACAGGACTGCCCATTGAGGATATGTATGTGTTGTGTTGTTGAGCTTTATATAGCAGTTAGAGTTAGAATGGATGAACCATGTAGTACTATGTACTGTACTGCTATTAGAAGTGTTCGTACCTATGCTTAAAACTATTACTGTGAAGTATGTAAAGTATGGTGTAGTATACAAAGTACATGGTTAAATGCTTTGTTGATGTGCTCATGTAGATTTGTATATAAAGTGGAGAAAATGGAGTTTAGGAGTTGAATGTGCAGATGTAAAGTTGTTAGAATATATCAAAGGAAAATGCTAGGCGATCTTCTTTAGATAGGGATTAAATGAAGTAGGCACTCGGTCGGTCGGAGTAGTAGTCGCATTTTGTTACAGGTGCACAATGCACCAGCAGCAGAAACAGTGTGCGTGGTTTCTGTGAATGTGTACACAGCATAGGAAGCTATAGGGGTAAAGTTTCTTGAGCTAACCAGAGGAAATGAGTATGAATGGATAAACGAAACGAACAAACTATAAATTATTTACGTTGTTTGACGATGTAGTAGAGTAGTAGTGTATAGAATACAATTTCACAACATTGATTTCGTGTAGGTTAGGTCAAAGTAATTTTCTAAAGTAAAAGACCTTGATTCAATAAGAAACAATTCAATTCTGCAGCAGCCTTGTATACTACAGATATTTTATGTTGTCGTATTTATGTACATATATGTAACACAAACAATACTAAGAGTAAAAAAAACAATGGATTCTTGCGCTCTGTTTCTGAAGTTTCTGTGGAATTCTCTCGTTACGCAAAGCTACCCCGAGATACTTTTCACTGCTGCACAAGAGCTGAAAAGCAGTAATGTATGTAAATTAAATAGGAGGAGTGGTCGCTTTTGCTATAATTTCAATATTTTAAGTCACAACATAAATTTGTACTCATGGGAAAGTCAAACACTATTGAGTATTGGAACACTACTGTATAGAAATGGTTTGTCTGTATGTCTGTCTCTGAAAAACAGTTTGGACTACAATTTTAAAGACAACTTTGGCCGTAATTTTAAAAACAGTTCGGACCACAATTTCGAAAATCATTCCAATACTCGTTTACTTTGTTTGATAACAGTTTATTAACAGTAGTCAGATATGTAAATGTCCTGTCAGTCCGTCCGTCCATCCAGCCAATCACTCAGGAAAGGTTTAACGTAATTATTTCGTCCGCTTATATGCTATTGAGGTCTTCATTCTGCCAATTTCTCCATGACCATTGACATCTTAAATGAGCATTAGACGGGGCTATAACACACAAACAGTTTGAGATAATCGTTTCAAATTTTTGATGTATTATAATTACGGGGTTTAGACAATTTAGTTTTAACAATTTAGACCGAAGATGGACTAAATTGTTCAATTATTTCATTATACATGAATATGTCAATGTGATAATCTTCCATCTAATCTACAAGTAGAAATAACCATATTGGAGACCAGAAATATAGGAGCGTGTTATCTGTGTGAAATGTATGGTGGATGATTTATTAGTATGGCATATTTTATTGTGACGCTGAAGATACAGACAAATTACTTTAGGTATGTACATTCTTACGTACGAACGTAGGTATGTTTTACTTTATTCTTTTACTAGTGCGTAGGTAATTGCGTAAAACACTATACAGCTTATACCGGAAGTAATCACTGGTGTATTTGAAATAGTTATTTTTATTTTACATGCGCCAAAGTTGAGTGTTGTGGTGGTTAGTTTGGTTTCTCGTTAAACCTTGTTTGAAGCGAGTTAATAGAAAACGTATTAAGTCTTTTAAGACTTGTGAAATTGAATAGTTGTTTGCTTTTCTGCGAGACAGGTTGGTTTGATTTTGTATGTTTTCCAGTGTATTATGCGTTAGTGCGATGTTAATGGACCACAATTTTCCTTATTGTGCATTCTTGAGTTGTGTACACCACCAGCAAGTATAAAAGACAGGATAAAAGCATCGGGAAGAAGATGGGTTGAATCATTTCTTGTACTTTGTGTGTTGTATGTATAGTATGTCTACATATGAATCCGTGAATAACAAGGGTTGCCTTTGCCTTTTGCTTTACGGAGAGATACATTAGCAAACTAACTAAGGCAAGTCAGTCGATCGGAGATAAAAAGTAACTGCTTCCGCAGAGCAAGAGGTCATTATTTTCCATACAAATTGCGGCTAAGAGCTTCGTCTTTTCCCAGGAGAGTCATGAATCTCTACGTTCTTTTAAGCTGGATACCATCATCGTGCTTCTGCTCTTGTTCTTTAAACCATACATAGCAATACACCCATTGTACGTATGTAAGTATGTAGGCAGAACAAAAAAAAGACTACCTAATACAATCACTAACTATGCTAAAACGTATAATATTATAATACTACCTTCGAAGTTCATACTGTCTGTCTATCCAGTATCAGTCCTACTTAGTACACACATAGTGGTCGTAGTAATAGAATAGAACACAAAGAAGGAATGTAAATAAACGGATAGTAGGTACATGCTGGTAATGATGCACTCATAATAGAGTCTAGTCTCTCACCATCAGTATCAGTCAGCTACATTTCTACCACCACTAATGCATACAAGTTCACATTTTCTTACGCATATATCGGCCTATGACTTAGGATTTCCTTTTCAGAAACTGTCGAGTAGTGTGTGCTGTTGTTGCTATTCTTTCTTACTTCCTTTTGCTCTTTGACTCCTTCCTGTGACTGTGACACTCAATAGTGCTCCTGCTATGTAGTGCCTAAGTACAGTAAAAAGCTCTAGGATTATTATGAGTTACGTATATACGGCAACAAAAGACTCACAACAAGGCACATGGTCTATGCTATTAATTACACTCAACAGAACATCCTTATCGGCAAAAGATTATCTGTTCATTTCTCCTTTTCAACCAACAATAAAATCCTCTATCAACCAGCAATCACGGGCTAATTAACTATTTATTTATTCAAGACAACCAATTGCAACAACCGTGTATTCTAACACGAAAATTCCATATAGAGATTCTAATGATAAAACTTTCATTGTTTTTTGCACTTTTCCTTGTAATTTGCACAGTTTAACACATTCAGTTTTGCAAATAAATACATGAGACATAATACATCATTTCTTACACACTGTATGTGTACATATGCTCACCTGCATACATAGATTGTGGATTTTTAATAATCTTTTGTCTGACAGATTCTTCATTTACAGTGTACTAACTGATGTGTAGAAAATTTTGCAAATTTACATAATCTTTTTAATTATGCTCATAACATCTGCATTGTACACATTGCAAACTAACAATTTGCAAAGTAAATGTATCTGTCTGTGAGTGTATGGTATAATATAATATTGACTGTTTGTAATGTAATGTGTGAAGTTAAAATGTAAATGTCTAAGTAGATATGTGTAGTATTGTGAAAACGCTCATGTTTTATGCATTAGTTTTGACTTGAACTGTTCAGTTGACGAGGGTATGTTATGGGAGGACTGGCAATGACAACGAGCTGGCATGGTGTGGCTTTTGGCTTTATTTTGCAAGTTGACAATAAGACAATGTCACATTCGTCATTTACATACATGCTCACACATCCACATGATACATGCAGCCACATGAAATATATGACATAGAAAGGCTTTCTAGACAACATTCTGACAATTCAGTAGGGACAAGTTTATTAAATCAACAACACAGTCGTGCAGTGTGTCGTATTTTATTTTGTGCGTACTGCACTCGTATCGTATTTCATGAAGACACAATGCTGTAAAAGGAGTAAATGCATCGTTAATTGTCTGAGCTTTACTACCAGTTGTATAGTAGCTGCCAAATGCCAACTGTGTAAACATCATTTACCATATAAGCATTAAAGACTATGTAGTAGTACGCATTTTGTAATAATAATAATCTCTTATCAATGTCTGTCTGTAGATATAAACACTGACTTTCACTTTTGTAAACACCGTGTGTCTTGTCTTGTCCTTTAGGCTGTTACGAGTTTCAGTAAGAAGCAGTTCTCTACTATAAACGTTCCAACGCTTTTGTTGGTAGCTTTATTGTTGCACACAAACACACGAACAACATTATAATCACTCAAAGCAATAAAATTCAATCCAACCCATCCCATTCACCATTCGATTTCGATGTACAAGGCATGTAAAATATAAAAGTATATACTGCTACTTTGTGCATCAAACTTTTATTAGTATACTCTGTGCGTATAGCATTAAAATTAAGTGTGTCATGGTAGAAAATGATCTGTACAAAGATACACATTCAATACTTAGTTGCTGCGAGAGCATTGAGTAAAGCCCTTTAATTATTAACTGGTTATGACCAGTTTGAAAATCATTTATTGATGAGACGTTTACAATGCTAATCATTTTACTGTCAGGCAATTGCAACTGGGGTGCAGAAAATGCATCTTGCAGTAAAAAAATTTAACAATGCGTATCTAGACAGCGTAAAGGTAATAGTAGGTAGGTATTAGGAAAATATATCTTGCAAATAAAAATATGCACTGCAATTGTAGCTCATCATGCCACAACACTAACAATTGATCTGCAATATTACTCATGATTGAAAAATGTTCTATTGCAAACGAAAGATTTCATTTAATAAACTGTGGAATTATACATATAAACCTGAAATAACTTATAGAGGAATATATTGATCTGTGTAAACAAGATACTGTTGGCGGGTAATCTGTCATAATAGGTCTCGATCGTTTTTTAATATTCAATTTTTGCAAGCTTTATCTTTGACAATTATACTTATATTCTGACAAGTACATTTGCGGATAATTTATGCTGATTTCAAAACTGACGTGCGAAATGAAGTGAACATATTGTTGGATGCATTTTTCCCATGTTGTATAAGTTCTAGCATGCTGTGCAATTGCTCCTTCTGTATGCTCTTTAAGAGAGATAGAAGAATGTAGCACAATAAGTACTTTAGTATTTATATCTTTCAACACCACGGTGTGCAATCCTAATGTATTTATAATGGACATGAAATTGGAACTTTGTATCATGAGTTGAGTTTGCTGACAATTTGAGAAGATAAAGTTGGATGGAAGCCATGGTTGATGTTGAATATGTGGTGGTAGTTTATCAATGTTCTTTTTTGGCCAGGATATCTAAATATGTTCTCATTTTTGATTATAACCTCATGTACCTAAGTGCCTACTCCAGTCAGTAGTGGCTATGTTTTTGTATACGAATTTGCCAAAAAATCCTAGTATACCTACTACTTAATTGAGCATATCTAATTCCAACGTAGTATAAAATCGTCTAGTCTACAAAGCTCTCTAGTGCAGGGTAAAAACTTTTTGTCATAAAAAAGTATGTTAGCCTAGGTCTTTTGTGTAAAGTGAACCTACTAAACTTGCAAATTTATTAGTACAAACTACAACATCCGAAAACAAAAGACCAATAAACTAAATAATTAAATTCCTACTTTTAGAGTCTACTGCACAGTGCACAGTAGCATGCAGCATCAAACTGACGGAAGTGTATATAAATACAACACAGTATAATATAGGCAAAGAATTATGCAACAAACATTATAATAATATGCTTAAAGCGTAACACATGAGACATAATAGTATGGTAAATGGCAATTTAAATAGAAAAGTGTTTAGCACATTAAAGAACGCTCGAGAAATTAATGTTCTACATTTATTGTATCACTATAAACTAATCGTAATTCGCAGTCGTCACAATTATAGTTTGGTCACACTAAAGTCGCGCTTAAACACACCATACAAAAAACACGATAATCAGGAGAAGTCCACACATGGATTGACGATAATATAAAGTAATGGCGGAAAGGGCATTAGAGTGAGCAGAAGTCATTTGTCGAATAGGTGTGCCATGAAAAGCAAACGGGTGTCTCGTCCATGGCTAATGCAAACAAATAGTTTAGTAAGACATGGTTCTATATTTTAAAGGTTCTGGCTGGTGCTAGCAGAAAATCCTGATTTCACGAATAGCCAATGTAGTCGAAATTGTGTCTTATTGTTAGTCTTCTCTTATGCGATCTAATGCTGATAGCATAATATTATTCATTCACGGATATAAGTCGTGGTCCTTAGAACTTGTATAAATATATACATACTATACAAATTTGTCTAAGAGATCCATAAGGCAATATGGGTGGGAATAGTATAGAAGTGGGTTTAAGGACAAGGCAGAGCAGAAGTGTTCCAATGTAATGCTAATTCGGTATAATTCCGTTTGTGCATTCACGCTATGGTGAATATCATCATGTTAGGTATGTACTAGAATTCAAACTACTGCTAATAAGTGAAGCGACGGCTGCTGCCAAATGCAAATCCGCTCTACTTCTTTCTTTCCTTAAAAACCAAATTAAACATGTCGACAGAAAAAGAAATGAAACTACTGGGCGAGAATTTGGGAGTGAAGACAATCTTATCTTCTTCTTCTTGGGTTGCGATGAAACATTCAGAGCAGAAGAGAATAATACAGCAAGAAAGATTGAGTGAGAACGGGCGGCTGGTCTTCTGGTTGCTCTGGATTTTTATTACTTCCGCCGGCGGAAGTGAGACTCTGACTTCAGTCTGATTTTCTGTTAGACCGTCGTGTTCCTCAACATGAAATGTAATGGCAATTGCTCTACTCTGATGCTCTTTCTAACATCGTTCTGTATACAGCAAAGACTTCTTAGGAAACCTAAATGTTCAATTCAAAATAATATATTTTCAAGGTATAAAAAGAATCTTGGGAGCAACTCGGTCAGTAAAAAGAACCTAAAAAACATCACATACAAAATATGGTAGTATAGTTACTGGTTAGGGTGCAACGGGAAAAAACGCTGTACTACTGATCTCGTAATCAAAGAAAACTCGGGTGGTCTTTCCAGCTTTTGTCTCCACTTTCTGATTTTTCTGACTTCTCTTTAATTTTTCTTTATTCCCTAATATTTTTCCAGTCTTTTCAACTCGGCGTGAGTAGACTTTTGTTCCATGCCTCTTGGATTTACTTTTCAAAAGTAGGACGGCACGACACGATGACTTGCTGCGTTGGTTTCCTAACTACTTCTACTACAGATTTAGAAGTTTTGTAATGTCTGTAGGTATACAGTATACATATAGTGATGTCATACACAAAAAGTATATTATTTATTTCCTCTCTTTCAATATTACATCACATTGCTGAAATTTTTCTGCATTTTCCTTTACACTGCAATTTCTAAGGTTAAGTAGCCAGACCTTGTTTTTTCCACGCTTCCCATTTATGGTTTACTTAGTGAGACTTTGCTTTCCTCTGAACCAAAAAACTGAAATGAGCCCAAGTCATGGGTTTAAGTACTACTAAGGACTAGAGGAAACGTAGTTTTACTATTACAGAAACCTAAAGAAAATATAGAAAATTCGTATTAGTATTAATATTATAGAATGTTGAAGTAACTATGAACGTACGTCAAGGCTGTATCTGTATTTAGGTGAGGGCAAAGGGGGCAATTGCCCCCTCCGAAATCGGAAAAAATAGGTTATTTTACCAGAAAGGTGCAAAAAATCGCAAAATTTTTCTCGCTACCCGCGATAATATACTATTGTGCATTGTACATCATGTTGGTATGTTGCCCCCTCCGAAATGGAATCCTAAATACAGCCTTGATGTACGTATACTACGTACTACTAGGAGAATTAAACTTTTGTACTTACTGAAGCTATATACCTATACCTATACTATAATATAAGAACTGCAACAGACAGATTTTTATTGGATCTCTCCGGTAGTTGTAAATCACGGTATATTGAACTTGCATGAGGTTCATGAGATGTCTCATGTGTTCAAGGTATACTGAACTTATTGTATTTATCCTCCAACTTTTTAATTCTGTTCTTAAGATTGCTTAGATTCCCAAGAGATTCATTCTTCGAAGATTGCAACAAAAGCTTCTTACATTTATGTATCTATGTTTACTTACAAAACTAATAAGTTTCCGTCTTCTCCACATTTCAGTTCCCAATGTTAAACACAATAATATTATTGAAAATACGAATGTATGTATGTATAATAAACGTAACCTGCAATGATACGTTTATCGTCTTATTTCCTTTACAAGCAGTACTAGGGCTTTCGACTCATAGAGCGTTTGTATTGATGTAAATTGTCATGAACAATAGGATTTACTATAAACTACACGTCCACGTGCATGAATTGCATCACATATGTTAGAAAACCTTCATGTACGATAAATATTATGTCGACATAAAATCATGTAAAGGCAAAGTACACATACCTACTAGGTAAACACATGACATGAATAAATGGTAAAACACGAATAATAGTTTGAGAATACAGAAAAGTACAAATACAATGCATACAACAGTTCTTGGAAGCCGTAAGAGTAAGGTCGCTATTTGTTATTATTAAGCTCTGCTTTCACGGAGTGTGGAAAGTCAGAATGGGTTCTGGTTATGGCTACCGTACAATAAGATAATAACACTATGGCATTTTTTAGGTTTCAGATATGAATTCTACATTGTATCCCTTTGTATTGTGTTCATTCTCTTTGAACTGTTTTATACAACACGCCTACACTAAGCTTGTATTATTAAATTATTACCTTTTGAAAAAACTACATACCTACCTATAGAAATCCAACCCACGCCACGATCTTTCTTTTGCAAAAGAAAAAACGGTTGTGCCATTTTTAGTACAAAGAGTTTCGGTGTAATTCGTCACATTTTAGTGTGGTTGAAAGAAAATGCCACTAGGTTACTAAGAATGTAAGCTATTCAGTAGGTATACGTGAATTCTTTCACTCTTGCCGTTACGACACATATTGCGAAAAGCTTTAAAAGCGTGGGTGGATGACTTTACGTTAAAGTTGCAGTGAAATGCTAAAGGAAACAATTAATGAAAATAGTTTATAATTGAAATGCTTTTAAAAAGTAAAAGTTCTTGTGCCACAGTAGTGTAGCTACCTCTTAACCTCTATATGTAGTGCTCTTCGTTAACAATAACTTTTCGACAGACACGCTACTTTTTGATTTTGCAATGTCATCATAACATTTTTGCAGAATTGAACGAAGCTGATCAACTCAGAAATCACGACTTAACCTGAGATCTGACATTTTATAGACAACCGCATTATTTGTATACTGGACCAGGGTAAATTACTTAGTTAAGTAGATACTTCAGAGGGTAAATAAATGAATTCCTTGTAATTTAAGATTTTCCCATGGCCTTACATGATTTCTTACAAGCATTTCCTCACAAAAGTCAGGTTAGATATTTGCAGCACTCTTTCTTGTAGGAAATGATGACAATTTATTATTCATGTGGTGAGTCTTCGCTCAGTTCTTCTGTGACTATTCTGACTATCATGAATTTTTTTCTACATTCCAGTATATAAATATACATTTCTCTTCAAAAATTTATATGTAAGTATATTGCGCATTTGATGTTTCATATCTAGTACCTACCTACATAGTAGCTAAGCCACATTACTTCGTGAATTGGGCTGGAGAGAAAATGTACAAAAGCTGAATTTTTAGTTGAATGCGACATCAACCGAACAAAGTATTTCTGTGTGTCTTGTGTAGATGCCTAATTGTTAGTATATTATATACTCACCAGCATTTTGATGCAGAAAGTTAAGCGAAAAAGTAAAAGTGCTAACCGTACAACAAAATGCTTTTAGCATTACTCGGGCTGTCTTTAATTAATTTCCTGTGTAGATCCTTTGAAATCCCTTAGCCATGCTCTTTCATTTGCGCAGGGTAGGTAGTCTGCAGAAAGTACATCTGTTTCAGCCAACTTCTCAAACTGTAAATAGCCATTGAAAATAAACAGAGCATGGAAATTGTTATGAAAATTAAACTTCATGAAAACTTTCAAAACCAACTGCATACAATATTGCATATATATATGGCATTCCAATTTAAATACTTCCACTATGCACTAATGAGAAAAGCCTTTTTCTTAGAGACTATCCTAAACCCAATTACATCGCCAAGCAGAATGTGTAATTGTTCAATTCACTTTTCCTACCAAGTCATTTTACTTTTCAAACTATTTTCAACCCATTTTCGGGTGTATGTAGCTACATTCCAACACAGAACATTTTGTTTTTCCATACAATTACTAAAACAATGGCAAGAAACATGAAATTATATTTGTACTGCACAAGTACAAAGATACCATAGCCATGTACAATAGTAAAACGATTCAATTGAGTGTAAAAATAGTTTAAACCTTGTATAAACACATTATTAGAGGAAAATAACACGTAACAATAGCAATTAAAGTGCAATTACCTATGAAAACTTATCAATGTTCTTTTGTAAAGATCAAATCTACAAACTACGCCTAGAAATGACCTAGAGTACCTAAAACCTGGATATGTATATAGTAATGCTTACATTTAGTTAGAATAATATTACCTAGCTATTATTATACTCAGCCCCTTTACACTGTATACGAAATGAGCTACTAAAATTACAAAAATAGTGATCGCCTGACTAGAATATTTTGTCATGCCTCTGGATATTTTGCACTAATTGTTAGCTGCTGAGTCTGTCAACCGTAGTGTACTACGCAGTTGCATTTTAAGGAGTGCAAGTTTGTTTTTTAAAGTTGTGCCCTTGTAATTTAATAGTAGCATAGTAGTACTATGTATATAGCATCATTGTCGATTATAGCCCTAAGCATTAACACTTTTATCCCAATCATGCTGTTTACCTACATTATCTTATGTGTATGTGCAATGGAACTAAGCAATTGGTTGAGCACGTAGAAGATTGCTGTGTTGTTTTAGGTATGCAGACTCTGTTCAGGGAGAAAGCATGAGGAAACGAGAAAGAAATGTATAACAGCTTTTTTATTGCATTTAGTTCTTTCCCTGCGTCATTCTGACATGACAGTTTAAATGCATCACTTCTCGTGCTGCGTAATGTATAATGCATGTATCCTCTCATAAAGACAACCTACATTACGTTTACACTACACTCGAGAGAATGCACGCTGAATACACTGCTACACAACCACACCACACTACACAGCAGCAACATCAGCATAACAGCACAAGATCAAAAGAGTAAAAAGTCAATGACACAACTACACACAACCAGACCTCCGAACACAACACAGAACACGCTTTATAAAGACTTTACAACATTAAATGAACAGTTTATGTATACATAGTTACTTTTTACCCATACTGTGCTTCTGGTATTAACTAATGCATCTAGTTAACCATATACCACTCTACATAGAGTCTGTTTTGCATACTACTGTATACGGATTGTATTCCCAAAAATGCACAAAAACACAACAAAAGCTGCTAGGTTTGTTATGTACAATAGCTATGTACATTGCTCATGTATTGTGTAGTATGTAGTACTTGAAGCATCATGTTACGTGATTGTCGATTGAAGTGTTTCTAGCAGATCCGTTGTTTGCATGTGCAGTGTTCTCTGTCGTATTTCGGACTAATATCCTAATGAAATACAAGAATCACTTTGATACTTGATACTCTGGTTGTTGGTTGGCGAGAAAATCGTTAGCTAATAAACAAGCTCTATGGTTTGCTGCATTTGACTTTGAAATACAATCATTATCATCGGATTTCCAATTTTATGTCAATTTTCATGATGCAAAAGCGAGTTATTTACATACTCAAGGACCTGATGGAAATATATGTACACTTTATACTGCCATTAAAATTGCATGCCTCTAGGGTTGCTCTGCAGCATGAATGCTTTAAGCATCCCTACCTCTACAAACATTCTCGCACACTCTATCTAAACCATTGAAATTGTGGAGATCATAATGTACTCAATAGTAATGCATACCTATGGTGTGTATAAAATAACGCATAGTGTGCTATATGACGAGAAGGTAATATGAAAAAGAGCAAATTAAAATTGAAGCCATCTGGTTGTATGTGCATTCTGCATGGATGATTTTAGAATGTTTCATTGATATGAGTTTTGTGTGCAACTTCTGTTCTGTGCTTGAGTGACCTAAACAGAAATACATGTCGGATATTCTAAGGTGGGCGTATAATTGACTTGTATATCACATCCAGTTCGTTCGTACCAAATATTTTAGTGGTGGTGGTAATAGAGTACTTGTTTCGTCTCTTCATCTGTACGAGTGCTGTGCAAGTAGCTGTAGTGTAGCTCTTCTGGTTTGACTCTCCTGCTGCTCTCGTGGTGTGGTAGATGCATAGTGGTGTTCCATGTGCTCGTTTATTAGAAACTTCTACGTGGAAACTGAACTGAATCAGTTAAGTAATTAAAAGCCTTGTGTTCAGCTGCTTGCGACTGTCTGACAATGCAGTGTAAGCTCAATTCGTGGAATTATTTACAATCTTAATCCAAAGAGTGTCATAGAGCGACTCTGTGTAGACATTCAAATATTGCTGTGTACACTCTACAATGGAGTCAACAGAGCATAGCTGAAACTGGAAGTTCATTTTCCTGTAAGATTCCTGTAGTTTTGTTAAATTATACTTGACTAATAATTCAAGTGCAGAATGCATACTTTTACTATACAATACCATACACTACATACATACACTCTTTACACAATTACGTCTATATTTAGGTACTAGATAGACAAATATACTTAACAAAAGCAGAATCCGCAAGGACATTACTCAAAATTCAAAACCCACTATATGTGTTCCTCTATAGAACTCTGCTGTTTGCTGTGACTGTGATATGTGCATGTGTATATTTTCCCACACCCAAATTAAGCCTACCTGGGTAGGTAGATGAAGTAGCACGTGTGTAAGTAATCTATGCACTGTATATATATAGGTACCTATTTAGACATACGTAGGTATGTATGTACAAGTTGCGTATATTATATACATGTGTCGTAATGGTGGTGCTCCTGTTAACACCACTATTATACTACAGGGCGGTTCATTAATTTTGTAAGGTGGTCATTTACTGTTGCGTGCGAATTTCGGGAAAGTCATAGGTGTTAATAATGTTGACACCCTGTGAGGCTTAAAATGCAATGCGAAATTTATCAATAGGCGGAAGCTCTTTTGTATTCATTATGCAGTATGTATGTATTGTAGGTCGTCTTGCCGCTTACACTCACACAACAAAAGCCAAACTATGGGGAAACTCTTTGAAAGAGCGGACTTTGCAGTAATTCCGAGTGTTTCTATTATATGTAAGTAGCCTAAGTGAATCCTATATTTAAGTAAAACCAATCTCGGCAAACTATACAGCACCTTTATACAAAGTACACTAGTAAGGTTTGCTCTTTACATGCCATTATTGCTATGTGTTGTATAAAATGTATAGGTACTTAGACTTTCATAGAGTGCAAATACCTTTATACACATTTTATGTGTCTGTATTATTAATACCCATGTCAAACCCAAGTGAAGGTTGTGAATGAAACAAAGGAAGCTCAGGTTATTTCATTCCTCTCTTGTTACGTGCTACAAACTGTAGCCTTGTGTTTTCACTTAGAAAGTGTGTAAAGGTGGGAGAGAGACATGGATTTTTACAAATCACATAAATTAAGCAAGAGAAGTGTTGTAAGGGTTCGGATTAGCAAAAGGGTTGTAGTTTTCTAGTTGACTGACATGTCTGGAAAAGGAAGACAAAGGGGTAAGTTCAACTTTTAACACTCTTCCCAAACAACCAAACACAATCGCAACATTATGATAAAGCAATACAAAGAATAACTCGGTTGAGGAAAGAGAATCAAGGCAAAGGCCTTTAACAAGATAGAGCGGCAGTCACCATACTACTCCCAACAAGGGAAAGTAGTATAAAGTGAGAAAGTTGAGTTATTACTACATGACATGACGGGCTGCCGCCTTTCTGGGTCGTTTGATCAATATATGTATATAGAATTACTCAAACCATAGTGTCTACACAGTACACAGTAGAATGTACATACATAAAGTACTTATACAGCACACACACAACATTCCTCACTATGTAATCCATTACTTCAATAGAAATACTAGTTCCAGTTACTTGTATGTATGTTCTCGTATAGTTTTTCCATAATATACTTAAAGATATGCGTCTAACTCGACTAACTATACATGTAGGAAAGTGTAAGTAAGTAAGTAGTAGACAGAGCGAGCACAAAGTAAAGTTTTGTTCACTTGAACTAAAGATGAGCTGGGCAGAAAGAGAAGGGCTGGAAAAGGGAAGTGAGAGAGACTGTGAGAGAGACTGAGAGAGAGAAAGATAGAAAAGGAAGCCAAACTATGGCTCAGCTAAGCAACTGCTTACTCGTTGACTTGCACACCATTTTCAACACGCAGTCTAACTAACGAAGGCAAACCAAATGCTCCCATAGGATTTCCTATAGCTACGACAGCATAATATAATATATAAGTTATGTGTAGTATTTCTACACTTATCTATACACATTTACTACATATTTCTCACTATGTGTATTTCAGTTTCCACGTCTGCGAACGTCCTAGGAAATGTGTGTGGTAGGAAAGGGAAAGGAAAATGAAAAGACAGATCAGGATACGATGCGACAGATATAAATGTAATAGCTATGTCAAACCGAGTTAACTTTCCCATGTAACGGCAATGGGCTGAATGCACATAGTGGGACACACATAGTGGGACACACATAGCACAAGAAGAACAAAGAGAAAGAGAGACGCTCCATCTTCATGCCATAATACCATAAGGGAATAATATTACATATGGGTTAGTAGTAGTCATAATAATTTGCAAACTACGACATCCTATTTCTATAGTATGTGTATACTTAAGTATCTATACATACACACTAAGGGTTCCTGTCCTCAAATTCATACCTTTGTTGGCTATGACTGTTATTATTACTGTTATCGTCATCAATGTGTATGTGTGCACGTAATATCGCTATGCATTCAGTGTATTGTGTATAGAGCATGTATGTATGTTTGTGTATAGCGAATTTATCATTGCATTATACACAGTGTGTTCTATAAATGTATTTATGTATGAATTCGATATTAGTATGGAAGTAATAGTGAGAATGGTTGTGTTGGGAAGAGATGAAAGGTTTGGAATTGTGTTTTGGAGCTGGAGTCGGGAAGACAACAGAGTAACGACCTATTTTACGACTTGGTAGATAAAATCTAATGGATCTTCATGAAACAATATTTTCATAA
The DNA here is from genome assembly GCA_034694085.1 of Pogonognathellus longicornis. Classification (NCBI taxonomy): domain Eukaryota; kingdom Metazoa; phylum Arthropoda; class Collembola; order Entomobryomorpha; family Tomoceridae; genus Pogonognathellus; species Pogonognathellus longicornis. Next base: position 17,858 of record JAQFYB010000037.1, read on the forward strand.
CTTGTGTGTATATCGAAAATTGTATTGATCTGTCTATTATTATTATCATCATCTCTCAGACGGTCTGGTCTTACTCGATTTGACTTGGCAGTTGTATTGTATCGCAATTTCATTGTCCCAGAAACTAGTCCAGTCAAGTGAGTCGTTTGCAGAATCGTGTTACTTTTCCCAATTCGCCTGAATCCTCTCGACCTCGAGTGTCCTTCTATCCCATTCCACTTTCCATTATACTTATCCCTTGTGATCCTTCAGTGAATTCCATATGTTAGCCGTATTCCCTCCCAGTAGTGTGTGTATAACTCACTATTGTGTTCCTTTCATTCAATGCCAGTACCTACGACGCCTTTATACTACTTATAGTATTTAGTAAGCAGAAGTACCTTCTCATTCTTATTTTTAGTCGATGCCTATCATCATAAACCAAGTATAGCAGAACTTCCCACAGAGTTGAGCACAATATGGTGTGTGAATGGGAAATCTATGGGGAAAATGGGATATTAGTTGTTGGTCTGTCTAGAAGATGGTTGGTCCTGGGAGAGAATGACCGAGGTCAGAGAGGATGATACTTAAACATCGTCGACTTCCCCTATTCATTCGATAAATCTTACTTTTGCGACTTGACTTTGGCATCGTTACAGTAACACAAAGAAATGGAATAGCAACAAGTAGGACACATGCATATACATAAACGGAAAACCAAAGAACGTAAAGGGCTCGAAGGATTTTATACACATATAGCCTGAAAAAGTACATTTTTCTCAGCGTGTATACGTTATAATGTTCATGTTCAATGTTATACTATTACTATTACACATTACACATCAAATTACATAGGATTTGTGTGATACTTACCTGGTTAGTATTTATCACCTAATGGGTATACCTATACATGGGTGGAAAGGTAAACGACAAATTAATTTAGAAAAGAGTGATAATGCTCTTTATATACATACATACTGCATACCTAGGTAGTTTTTTGATCTATGCCTATAAATGTATCAAAAGAATTAGAATCATGTGTATACTCACCTATACTTCTTTATTTTGTTTGACTGTTTTACGGTGGCTTTGATTTTGGTGTGGTTTGTCTCGTTCGGATGGCTGAGCTTTAGTTTAGTTTGATGTTTATGAGAGCTATGTAAAAGAATTTTATGGTTTGGTCTTTCCCATGAGAAGCAGTGAAAGTCAAGAGTTTATGAGAGGAAGAAAAGGTTTGATGATCATTGACTTTCATTCATTTTAGTTAATGGGCCACTTGGTTTCTCGAGACTGCCACAGAGTCAGAGAAAGCGAGAGAGAAAAGATTCGCTAACACTTGGCCAACTTAAAGGTGGTGATGACTTATACAGAGTCGACGGGATTAGTTGTGGAGATCAGTGTTAAAATCCCACTTTACTGGTTAGCACCACTTTTACTTCGTGGAACTCAGCAATCTTTCCTACAAACACCGCCACTCTTAGCATAAAGTAGCATATACTGGATATTACGTGATATTCTTGCCTTTTACTTAAGCCGGGAGTATTGTAGTAGCTGCAGTGCAGCACTGTATTACTATCACAACAGAACTGCTACAGTAGTGTGCATACAATACATTTTAGACTTAAGAGGATATTATAGGAATACCCAGCAGGCAGGTACATAATGAATGGATAAGAATGTGTTCCAGATTTTATACGACATTAATTACTGGCTAGGAGAGATGTATATGGGCAGTTAATTTCTACTTGTGTTATTACTATTACGAACTACTCTACTATTACTATGTGGCCAGATTTCAGGTCTTCGGGCAATTAAATTACAGTCAGTGTAATCTACGGGCTGATTTCATTAAATAAAATCCATATTTCATAGCCATTTTTCTAAATTGAACTACTGCGTAGTTTATTTACTCTTATAAGATTAAGACAGACTAATGTGTTATAGGTATGCATAATCTTACTTAACTACTGACTGAGTGATTTTTTGAAGATGTCTGTCTGTGTGAAATATTGTTGTACTTAGCAATAAGGAAGGGGAAATTAGAATAGGTATTCTTGAAGCATTATAAATTTACAGCATAATAAATTGTAAACATTTTGTATTGCTATTCCAGATTCCAGGACTGAGGTGACTAACGCTAAGGAGAATGGGATTTCAGATTTGGTGGAGGAAAAAATTGCGAGTGACTCTTCTTCGTCATCGGAAGATTGTTTGACATGTTCGTGTTCATCATCGTCGTCGTCCTCGTCTTCGTGTTGTTCTGAGGAGGATGGTGACGGGGATTGCAACTCTCAGTCGGAGTCAGATTCAGATGCGACGATCACGAACGAGACGAAGGAGAATGATGATGATGTTGAGCTAGAGCCTGAGTTGGAGGACTCGGAGCTGGAGAGAGTGGATAGAGTGAGAATAGTGGAAGATGTGAAGAAGAAGAAGAGTCTGGATAATAGTGGCGGTGGTAGTAATATTGAGTCTAGTGAAGGTAGGAAGAGGAGCAAGAAGAGTAATGTTGTTGAATGGAATGGAGAGATCGATAGAGTGGGGAATGGGCATGCTCCAGGGGAAACGGGAATATCGACCCAAGATTACCCGGCCGAAGACCTGGATCCACTCTCCGTCTCGTTTTCTGTGCCAGTGCCATCAGCTCGAGCCTTCTCATACATCCACTCGCCCACGAGCTCTGAAGAGTCCGATGACTCGTCGGATCCCGATTCAAACACAAACTCAAATTCTAGTAACACTACAAACACAACAGAGTTGGTTGGGAAGAAAGATTCTTTCACATTCAGCTACAACTACACGTACTCATTTTCTTGTGCGAGTGAAGAGGACGAGCTTGATGATGAGGAAAAGACTGATTGTCAAGTAGTCAATTCAAAGCTACTATCTAATCGATCAATATCTTTACTACATGCTACAAAAACCGTGAACGTGAATGTGAATAGTCCATCGACTGGAGGAGTCAAAGTGTCAAAGTGTACTTCTACCACAACAAATAATAATAATAATAGCTCACCAACCACAGGAGCAACGACAGACAAAAACGCGAAACAAAAAACGGGCAAGAATAAGGCAGAGCCTGTGAGTGCTTTACCGGATGGAGAAATTGGACTTGGGGGAAAAGTCTCTGACGACATCAACAACAATATCAACAATAATATCCACGCGCATAAGAACGGGCGAACCCGGTCTGCTAGAACAGTTGTCGACAACGGCAGTGTTTTTATTCGTGACAGCCAAACTAGTAGCCCTATCCGAAAAAGTGGTTCTCAAATTGCTCCTGTGCCTGATCTTCCTGAGAAAATTACAAGTGTCGACAAGTTGGAGACTCCGCAGCATCATCATCAACCACAACAACAATTACGAGGGCATGGTCCACAGAGTGTCCATTCCGACAACAACGTGCATAGTGACAACTCATCCGTTCGCCTACATTCCGGACAAGTGTCATCACCTTCCTCTTTCTCGTCGCCGACTGCTGGCTCCCAAAGCGCAATCATCCCGTTCTTTAACGGATTCCCGTTGTTAAACTCCTCCTACAAGGAGACTCCCCCTCCCCCTCCTCAAAAATTTGCTGATCCCAAGAGCTCAGGTTTGTTGTACATTTCCAAAAATTCAATTCTACTCATTCTACAGTTTTCTTTGACCGTGTTTTTACGATGTCATACATTATGCAACAACGTCCTCGTAAAAACAACAAAGTATTAATACCCTTGAAATGTTATTGCTATATTATACACGCTAGAGATAATTTTAATGTTTACTTGGTGGAAATGGAAATCATGTGTTCATTCAGCGCAACTAAAACAGTAAGAAAAACGACAATTAGTTTTCTCCTGTTGTTGCAGTTACATATAACGAAATGGCAGTTTGTGATACGAAGGTTGTGTGTGTATGTGTGTGTGTACAATGCATGTTGAGTCAGATATACATCTGTAGTAAGTTTGTAAGTTGTAAAAAGAAGGCACATGCTAGAAAGGCTGTGTATAGATGTATAGATGTAGACAAGGCAAGGCAGGCAAAGATACGTTCAAGTTGAAATTGAGTGAAACTTTCCCTGTCTCGTTCTACTTTCGCTCTTTCTCCCTTTAACTCTCTCTGTATTTCTTGGGCCGTGTTCTGTAGCAAAGGGAAACCTACCCATTTCGTGTATGTAGTATGTATATACAGTAGAGGAAACTTCAGAGCTTTCGAGTGACTCGCTTTATTCAGCATTATACACTCTACTACATACTGCACTGTTGCTAAACAAGTATAATTGAGTGAGTAAGCACAAATGGCCCGCTATATTGGTCTCAGCAAACACAGCATGCAATTCTCCCATTCAACCAACCAAATCTCATATCCGCCACATAACACCATATAAATTAAGGCGTATTATCCACAGAGACACAGTTTGAAATTGATCTGATGATTAGCACACGTATATACTAGAAATACCTTTTCTCCCATGATTCATGACGGATAGAACCTTATGGAAAATTCGGAGCCAGGGTGACCCACTAGCCAAAAAAGAAGACCAACTTGGTTTCACAATTTATAGTCGTCAAGTGAGAATCAGTGCAGCTGCTGCGGGCCATCGTCGTTTTATAGACGTATCCCTATACCTTTAATCCTCCTATACAAATATCCTTGTGTTATTTCATTCATGTACTTAAAACTATACCAGAACTACTGTTTGTGTATTTCTATTGTGTAGTATTGCATGCACCGCTGCATGCGCTCCTTTTGGTCCTTACTCCTTATATTACCCCTTTAGGTACAATAGCACGCTAGTTACGTGACTACCTATGCATTTAGGTAGTTTATATGCATGATGCTATTATTGTGGTTGTTTTATCTTTTGTCTAGTAGGTATACAATGTATAATGTACAAGATCAGCACTACGAAAGTATAGGATGAAGAATCAAAGAATATTATTTAAGGCACTCTAACTGAAGTTGAGTTGTTTCTTTGCTATCGCAAGATATATCTTTTTTGGGCATTGAGACTTGGAGTGATGTGATGTTCATGTTTTGCTTTGACTTGAGTTGAGTTCCTTTCTCTGTGTGTCTACCGATACTCCATTCTGTTGTTCTATTCTGTAGCACTAGTTTCTTATTCTTAGACCTGGATCATATTCTATTGTTGTGCCTACTACTATTGCTAATGCTAGTACTACTATAGCGGGGGCACTATGTATTCTGCAGTTGTAGTGTAAGTACCTAGTAGTAGTAGAAGTCATGTGTTGTGATGTGAATAGAAATTTAACCGACGTGAGCTGTGAGGGTGAGATACGCCTTGATTTGCCCACAACTCGTGTAGCTGTGTGTGTAGTAGATACACTAACGTTTGACTTTGCCTTGCTTCTTGTTATGTTACTCACAGTCTAAACTATCTCTTGACTTTTCTCCAGTCGTCACTATGTGTACAGTAGTATTATCTCAAAAACATTGTTGAAGAATAACGGATAGACATGTTGTGCTTTGTAGTTTATGTTATTTCTCTCTTTGGAGTTTACGCTATGTTGTCGAAATACATACGCTGCAGTATGTATGTATACAAAGGTATACAACACGTTGTTCTCATCATCATCCGGTCAAAGCTTCTCAGTGTGCAATTCTGTGTCGGTTCGACAGTAGCTGTACTCTGGCTAGATACATAGGAATTGGTTGGGTGAAAGCAGTTCGAAGACTTCAAACTCAAAGCGAAAACGTCTTTCAGCCTTTCTTTCCAGTGTAGTTTATGCATTGTTCGTTCTGCTGATCCTGGGGAGTAAAATACAAAAAACGCTTTCCGGAATTCTAATATGCGAATCCTGAGTAGGCAATGAGGATTTGCTTGTAGTGCAATATTGTGCTACTACTGCAAAGTATAGATAGTTTGTTTGAGAAAATATGTTCAAAACAGACATTAGAAGTACATGCGATATATTATACTTACATATGAAATCCTTGCACTACAAATATAACTGTAGTATGTACATAGCACACCCACTCAAGACCAATATTATATGCAACAATGATGGGTATATACACACTTTCAAATTATGTAGCAAGCTTTCACCCGATCTACGCAAAAAGTCAAGAGAACTTCTGTCCAGAAACTTTCGATTGCTATTGAGTGGATGTCTACCCATGTTCTTTTGTCAGCATCAAAGTTCTGGCAAAATTGTATTTCTTAAAAAAAGTCTCTGACTATAACACGGGAAAATACAGTCATAGTGTCTATGTACTCCTCGTATTACACAGTGAAATTGAATGTGTGAAAGTGAAAGCATGTTTTCCAATAATAAAAATGATTAAATTCCAGTTGGGTTGTTGTTGAGAGCACGTTTCTGCATAAAATGAGAGACAGAAAACTCATCACACAAGGCACCTAGAGAATTCTTGGGCTACAGATAGGGTGTTTATTTGACTCGAATTGACTCGGGTCGGCATCATGTTGCCTTTCTGTGATGTCGACAGATACAACACGTATATTGCAGATCTGAAGATGAGCAAGTCTCTTTATTGCTTTGCCTGTTACTTAGAGCTAGAAGCTCATAAAAAATTACTTTCCCTTATCATTATCATTACTCTCACCAAAGGGAAAGACACAGAATGAAAGTACACAGCCAAACTAACGCCTAGCCAAAGAAAAAGCGTCGGAAAGTTGTGGAGAAGAAATTCTTAGGTACATACAGATATATACATACATATACTCCACAATTCCATATATAACACTTCACGTTCGTATTTAATGGAATTAGTAGGTACCTACACTACTCAGACTTGCATAAAGTTACAACCGCCTTTGCATTGTATTATTTTATTATCTTTGGGAAGAATGGAGACGAGTGCGAGAGTGATTGAATTTCTGTGTAGGTATTGCATTGCATTGCATGGATAATCAAGTGAGGATGGAAACTCTGTGAATCTATTTTCATTGTAACGAAGAAAGAAAAGTTATACAGTTGTGTATAGCTTTGTTGTAGTATGGAAGCCTGCGGATCTAAAGAGTGTAATTAATTAATTATATAAATAGTAGGTAGCGAAAGAGGCAAGGAACTAATTGCTACATCAATATTTATTAGCGTCTCATTCTTCTGTGTGAGTTTCTTCTTGGAGCCAAGGCAGACCAGCGTAATTTTAGTTAAAGGCTCTTGTTTTGCCTTCCTGAATAAACTTGTTAGTTTCTCCATTTAAGAGCCAACACTGTGTTGAATGGTCGTTGTACTAGTAGTAATTCAGTGTAAGTACTCTTTGTAATGCAGCGTACGACTGGCTACTCTCTAAATACTAGAACAGTCATGTACATGTACTATATACACGCGTTTTAATAGTACACTTTACTTATGTCAAGGCTACTTTGCTTGTTGTTACTACAATGAAATAGTTTGATACATTTTCATAAAAGCTGTTTCAACAGCATCTCAATGTATACACGTAATAGAAGGACGTAGTATGTACGTTATACGATTAGTCGTTGTTTTTTTAGTTGAATCCCCGTGCTCAACTCAACACGGACACAGACTCCTACTTTTATACTTGCACTGCTATTATGCTATTGGCATTGGCATGCAATATTCGTCTAAACACCTTGCCTTGGCGCAGTTAGTGCTGGAAGTGGAATCGGTGCAGGAGGAGACTGAGACGAGTTGCAGTGCAGTTCAACATAATGTTTATGTTTCCTTTCTCTTATTGTTTGTTGTTGTGCAGATTTGTATTCATAAGGCAACTTTCCTCTGATAGTCTGTCCTAACTATTCCCTTGGCTTCACTTTCACTCTTTCCATTAACTTACACACTCGACCGGTTACTAATTTTAGAATGTATTTTCCGAAATAATTATGTGAAAGGGACATGACATGAATTTATTATAAAGTCTAAATTATGCATACAGATGCATATTCTGTGAAGGGAGGAATAAAATAATTTTTCTCTAGTGAAGTGATGTTACTAGTGCTATTCTGTATGTCCTTGTGAATTTCGTGGAAATGTGTTTTATACTCCATGTACATAGATGGATTGAATATTATACTGTGTCGTGAGTTTAGTTTGAATACTTGAAACAATTTGTTAATTGCACTGTGTTGCAATATTGTCTAAAGAGACACTAATATATTAGACACGTCCTAAAAACTTTCGCAACTTGTCAAGCTCTATGAATTGCTCATCAAGAACACGGAATTCTAGTGGGATATTTCGTTTTGTGTAATATTATTAGGTACATTCTATTACAGTAGGGATTAATACAACATACTACTCTCTTGATGTATAAACGTAAGGACAGGTATTTTCATATTATTGTATATATAGCCATCTTCATGTATAGATCCAAAACGTAATTGCTTAATAACTTTAGTTTGTGAACCGAAAACTCGTAATTGTAAATGATTTGCCTTGGCAAGAAAATACATACTTTGTAGTACTTTCTACTTTCACCTAATGAAAAGTTTCGACATGAATATTTTGCTGTGTAGACTATCTCTGTTTTGAAGATGAGTTATATTTGTCACACGTAATGCAAATTTAATATCATCTTTCAAACTTTGGTGTTATTAGCAATACGTTGTCGTAATGTACATTAGTGAAATGTTTCGTCTGTTCTTTGTCGTTCGGACTACTTATTTTATTTTATGTTGCAATATCCGTATGCTATATATAATGTGTAGTACACAGCTTTCCCTGTGTTTCCAAATTCAACTGTGGATATACTGTATTTATGCAACATGGCACATTTTGCACACTCGATGGTTACATTACATTACTGTATACATACTACAAGGGAAAACTAAATTACAGTTACAAAATTCGCGAAGTGTTATGCTCCTGCCTTCACCAAGTTGTGTTCTTGAAAGTTGGAAGGGAGCGAATATTTCTCCTCTGGCATTACATGACACAGTTTTATTCTTCGAGTTCAGTATAGCACCTTACACAACTAAAAGACTCCCATTTCTCTCCCTTTATTTTATTTTATGGCTTATTGTATTGTGATTCCATGTGTTCTGCTTTTGACTTGACCTTATTGTTTAGCTCAACTTGAAATGGCTTTCTTTCGTCCTAGCCCACTATTTTATATGTATATATATATATGCCTCCATTCTAGTGCATTATTTTTGATCCTGATCACGAAATATTGTGTTTGTAGAAAGGCTACTGACAGCCAACATAATTCACATTTATTAAATCCCTCCCGTTGCTTCTATCTTTTCCATTACGACAATAATGCACAATACATACTTAGAATCAAACCTTCAGAAATCTAAGCTTTTACATAGGCAATATTACAATGTAGCTAAAGCACAAGGTACCTTTCTTTAATAGATACATTTCTATTCTCATTATTATTGAGTAGCCTCTCCGTATCTGATTTTGTAGAAACTATCAATAATAAACCTCTGTTGCCAGTAAATCTTCTGTACAGAAATCCAAAACTAATATTAGCAAGCATCATAGAATGTTTACTATAAGTACACATATACAACAGTTATATTCTCGCCAATACTCTTGCATGAATTGCATTATTGTCCTAAAGAAGTAGTTTGTCAATACGGCGATGATTTTATGTACACAGCCAATGTCTTGCACATTCAATACGTGTGAATCAGTTTCTCCACTTTCTTTATGGAGAAAGTCTCGTTTACTTTCAGGGACAGTCCGTGTATTCAATTGTTCTGAAGAAACTGAGCAAAAGTTCAAGTGTGGTGTATTTGTACACACACAAAATAACACATTGAGTTTGGCATCGGTTGAGAATAAAGAGTTTTCCAGGAAAACTGCGTAACGAGTAGTCAGGATGCCGAATCCGAGGCAGAATTGTAGAATGAATGGTGTTTAGTGACTCGGAAAGCGGGTCACAAAAATTCTGCAACGATAGGATTAAAGAGTAGTAGGAATAAAGTCACGTATATAAACTTAATCTCGAACTCTGGGATTTTTTCGCTTTAACTTTGGATCATAAATATCCGTGTTGACGAGTGGATGTTAAACACATTTTTTTCATTGTGAATAGAAATGCACCAAAGACTTTCGGGAGACCCCCGGCTCCGCTCACTGCTTAAAAAGCCAGGACAACCAAAGAAACAACGAGGACGATCCGTCACATTTAATGAGTCACTCAATCTTTTTTACGAGGCGGAATGTTCCTGTTGGATTCATGAAGATGACTATGCGAGATTAAGACAGGAAGAACAGCAGTACCTTATCGAGCAGCAGCAACATCAACATCAAGCTCAACAACAGCAACAACACCACCACCACTCGAATCAACATCAGCATTCCCATTCACATTCGCATTCGCATTCCAGAAGAACTGATGATAATATTTTTCACTACGAACCCCCACCGATTGAGTTCGAAGATCCACCTACACTCAGTCCTCCCGAGGGCTACAAGGATCGATTTTTTCCTCAGGATCCTGACCCAGGTGAGTCATCTTTTACTTGTAAACATGTACAGTAGTATGCATAACATGGAATAAAATCACACTAAATACAAGTGAGACATTGCCAAATGGTGAGTGAGTTGAGTATTCTTCTGTACAAGGGAAATCGTCACGGAAATGGGACACTTTTTCATTTCGAAGAGCTCCATATGGGATTTACTCAAGAGCTTGGCACTCTACTTCAACTCAAAAGGCCTTCACTTACATTAAACATCTCTATACTGCGTCACAGTGTGCAAAGTATAAAACAACTTTATTTTCTCTACACAGACTATATGGCTATACATTACTATATAAGGAACACGAGTTGAAGTAGGAAGTAAGTGCCTCCGAGTTATCCCTTGTGGTCTACCATTCTGCTTTCTGTCCCTTACCAATGAATTGTTACGACGATACCCCGATATATGATATAGGTACTTAGCAACTTAGCCAGCTCTCTCGTTCAGTGCAGCTTCAGTAATTTCCAGAGTACTAGAGTCTTTCAATGTCTATATATTATGTCTATCTATGACCATTCAGGCATTTACTAAGTATCAGCGACTCTCACTTTGCAAAATGCACTGTCTCACTCTGAGTCTGGAATGTAGAACAGAATACTTTGAAGTGCACATGAAATGAATGACTCTATCCTTCGTGTTGTGCTCTACCTACATAGGTACTTAAACTTAGTGTGTAGTGTGCTTTTTGTAGGCAGTTTAGGTTTTTAAGAGAAAAGTTTAACTTTGAAAGTAGGAAAGAGTGAGGGCAAGGGGAAGTTCGATTCGTTCGTTAGTATCTACAGAATGACTGCAAATTGCATACACACAAGTTTGCGTGGTAATGGTGGAAATTTGATGCGATAATATTTTTTGATTGTACAGATGTTACTCGGGTGAGCCCTCCTTCGCCGCCTGCTGCTAGAAGAAAAGTATTTCTCAAGGAGGATCCAACGGTTGTGACTGTCAATGGTGTGGAAGGTGGAGAAGACGAAGAAGATGATACAAAAAAGAATAAGGGATCAAGGTATTTGAGATTTTCAAGATGAAAGATTTAGGTCAATCTTTCTTTACGTTTGCATTGCACTAAACGAGTTCATCCTTCAGACAGCAATGAGATAAGTGGAAGATGAAACGCTCAGAGAAAGAAAGTTTATGCTAAAGTTACATTGCATATGTATGGCATTTTAAAAGGAAAGAGACATGCCATTTTATATTCTGATTGCAGATTGTAAGTCAGTTTACAACAGAAGAGTTTTTTCTAAAGATTAGAATGCTACGGAGGATTTTCTGCAATGTATATGAGGATTTAGCGTTACTATTTCTGACATTTTTCTCTTTGGGTTGCTGCTGTGGTGAAATAAATTCTATAGTTCACTTTACTTTAGCGAAAAGAAAGTTTTCTTTGACTATACCTCTCCCCAAAATATGCACAGGGCTATACGCGCTTATATTTATAGAAGGAACTGTCAGACAACTTTTAAGTATTTTTAAAGTGGTTTTGCGGAAACGTCTGTATTGAGTTAATTTGTAAAGACAACTAAATAGTATCCTGGATTTATGTTTATCTTTCAAAATTTAATTGTATTTTCAGACTTGGGGGAATTTTAAAGGGAGGAAGACTGTGGCGATCTAATAGTGCAGATGGGAAAAAAGTCACATCACCTCCGGAAGAACCTGATGTTGTCAAATGTACTGAGAGGGATAGAGACCGCGATAGAGATTTTGAGCAAGATGACATCAGGTGCTTATCTTAGTTTACTTTCAGCCGTTAGTTAACTTAACTGTAGGTACTGTAACTTTATGGGACTTACAAATCTCCTTTCGTTTGTGTTGCAGGTCTAATCAAAACGCTTCAAGCCCATCAAGTCACCAAAACCAAGTTCAAATAATAGAACAACCTATACAGCAATATCAACAGCAACAGTCATTGCCGTCTAAAGTGAGTACAGGAACAGCCCCATTACGAACATCAGAGCAAATCCGTTTAGCCGTTGATTCAACTCTTAGACATCGAACGAAGAGAAATAAACCGGAATGTTCGTCTCTAGTTGAGAAATTACGATGGCTTACGTCACTGGATGACGAAGATAGCGATTCAAATCAATCAGGGTTTGCAACATGGCCATCCCGGGAGAAAAACGGTCCGACGACAACAAATAAAAAATCTGATGCGGGCACCTCGACCAATGAAGAATTTGTTCAGGCTTCTTTAAGAACCCCACCCTCAACCAATGAAGCAAAGATCAAACAAATTAGCTATACTCTCGAAGATATTGACGAAGGTCTCAAAGGAACTGAAAACGAGCTAGAAACTTTTATAACCGAGGATGGTGGTAGGATAGAGAGACTTCGGAAGCGTTATGGTGAGGAAGGAGCAGACGATTATGGGTTTAGTAGAAGACCTTCTGTTAAGGGAATCAAACCGAAATTCTCTTCAACAAATCAAATATTTGCCCAATTCACAGCAATGCGGAAGCAATGTGAGACACCGATCCCTATGGAATCACAATATGAAAATACCCGAATTTCTTATGACCATCTTCAACAAAGTAGTCTCAATCAAGTGGACGGAGCTAGAATACTGAATTACGAGTTTCAAAATGCTCCTGGCAGACAATCCGATGAATCCCGGGCTCACTTCGAGATGATACGACAATCATTCGAACAAGCAAACTTTGTAAACTTTAATCGACCGCACTCCTGGAGTGTATCTACGCTTCCTCATCCTCACAGTCATAGCCATAGTCATTCTCATAGCATTGCTATGGGCTCAGCTTCTCCGGCTCCACCTTCTTCCCTGGCTATGGCCACAAATAATCTGAGTGGTAGCACTGTGAGCGTAAATAATCCGAATGCATCCCAATTAAGTCACCAAAACTCTTTGATAGGAGCTTCCGGTTCTGCAGTCTCTTCAAACTCGCAGAACAACTCCCAACAACAACTTCCTAGTAATCACATGGGAATGATGCCTTCAGTTAGTGGTGCTCATCACAATATTTATGGTACTCTTCCTTCTCAGGCTCAACAACAAGCTCAACAACAACAACAGCAGCAACAACAACAACAAAATCAACAGCAACCGATTTATGGGACTGTTCGTCGCGTGCCGAACGTAATCGGGCGCCCACTATTTCTTCACTACGGAGCATTATCCGTAGAAGCTCATCCGAATAAAATTGTGCAACCTTATCCTAGAACTAAAGTACCCGAAACTCCTTCACCTACGCAGCAGCCTCCTCCTATTAGATATTACGGTCCTCCTGTAAGGTATTACAATCCCCCTCCTCCTGTTCCTCCGAGATCCGTTACGACAACTATTGGAAGTGGACAAGGGATTACTATGAACATAGCGGACTGTTTGGAACGTGGTGTTCCTGAAGGAGCTACCGACGAAGAACCCAGTCTGAAAGAGCCCTACTCAATGAATGTTTGATGAAGGAGCTACTAATAAATATCTTCCTTTTCCAATTATTACAAATTTAACTGTACGAGTACTTTAAGGATATCAAACGAGATATCATAAAGTTGATGTACCTATGTAATCCTCGGTAATATCCACACTAATGGCTCTCGGGTTAAAACATACGGCAAATAATATCTGTATCACACAAGTTCGTTCAATTCAAACTATATTATTAGTACTGTAGGCTTTCTACATTATATGAAATGGAAGGAAGACGTATTTACTCGAATTCAAATTCGTGAACACCTTCAGTGTTGAAATAGGTGCTTAAAGCATTCATAAATCTACACAGTAACTTACTTTATCTACTACATATACATACATTATACTATAAATAATATATTACTCAAAACAACAACATGAAATAAATGAATAAATAATCATATTATTTAGTTGTTGCGAAGATTATGTCGAATTACATAACTTATACCTACATACTTTTGGGTATTATTACATATAAAAAACTACATACATACACATGAAAAATACATACATACCTCTGATACATTTACTGAATACATAAGCGCAGGGAAACTACTTACGTACACTACTACAACTACACTGCAGACAGATACCAAAATACTGATAAAATACATACGATTAGAATAACAGTAGACTTGTAGTAGAATTAGAATTATAACACTACTACATACGTACATACATACAATAAAATATTATATGTGTGTATACACTACTACATGATAAGGCTATTTCGCTATATTGCTCGTTAAAATACTGTGTAGAGATTGAAATAGCTAAAAATACCATACCTGAGACTATTTACTTGAGAATTATTAAAAGTAAATATGAAAATATTGACACCAAATACATTTGAGTATTGGGTTGTGTTGACTATTAGTACTTGTACTGTAATATTATGACTGTCTGTGTATGGGTAGAAAGTATGGTAGGTTTACTTAGGTTGATATCCGTGTAGTCGTATACTTCTCTGTATGATTTCTTCTTCTCTATTGATTATAAACTGCCATGGATTTCATATTTGACAAAGTGTAGTACTTTACATGTATGTAATGCACGTATGCATAAAATTCATGGAAACGAGACGACACTACAAAAATACATGGGGCTGAAGTAAAAGGAGATTGAATTGAGATTGAATTCATATGCTGAAAGATTGAGATACATACAATACCAATATATAAAATATCAGACATTCTGTGTAGTGCTAGAAGAAGAAGAAGAGTATGTATGTACGTAAAAGTACCTATGTAGGAAAAAGGGTGAGAGCGAAACCCGAATAAGGACACGACGTGCCAAATATTTCCTGTTTGCTTCAAGCAAGAGAGTCTATATTACGTGTGCTACACAGATATCGTATAACACAAATTATGTCTCGTAAAGCTACCCGGCAAGCAAAAAACGGTGTTATGTAGTAGAACAATTTATATGTACTGCTCCTAGGATATTTAATAGTACGTATATGGAAACCAGGGAGTTCTCTCACTCTCGATGCAAGACGGATGAAAATAAAAACTATTTACATAATTTTCCTGTAGTGTGTGTCAGAACAAGAGTCAGTTTCAGTGCGCCATGAGGAGGAGGATGCATCCCTATTCTATATTCTGCATTCAAATTCTTCTGCGTGTATGAATAATATTATTCTATACTTACTATTTATAAGTCCTTATGTATTACTTACAATAAACGATACGTTCTTATTATTAGTAGTGACACGCGATACACTAGTAATATATATTACCTATATTATTCTACATATTACATTCATAGCAAGATATTCATACAATAATTGACAAGCATGTAGACTTTTCTCTTGTAAGTACACATACATGTGTCTGTGTACAACAATATCACTAGTATTTGTATATGTATGAACAATTTTATTGTGTGTATTCGTATTAGTTTGTTTCGTTTACATACAAACTTTTACTAGCTATTATATTATTACCTCACTCTTACTTAGTACTGCTTTAAATGAATTCAAATAATCTTACGTGTGATTATTACGATTGTATTGTTTGATTAAGATTATTGTTGTGTGTAGGTATAGTAGTTTTAGGGGTAATACTAAGAATTATTACATTATTATTATAGCTACCTTAACCTACCTACCTGTACTTGGAATATGTAAAATGTATTACTATCCATGGTATAGAACACGTGTAGGGACATAGGGACATACCTACTAGGTACTATATATTATATGTATTGAAAAAATGGACTTTTTATGGAAAACTCATAGTATAAAGCTCATGATGTCACACTCCACAATAAACAATAATCTGCTGTTATACTATCCGTAATAATTGTAATGATGTACCTACATACTACTCCATACATTCGACTTGGACTATTATTCTTTCCATGATGTGTTTCTTCTTTCTTTTCCAAATAATGTTACTCTGAATCACTCCGAACGAGAAATGACCATTACCCCCGTGCGTGTTGATTATTTTAAGAAAGTTACTACACAAACCAAATCAAACCAAAATGTAATATTAATCATTAGAGTATTCCAATAATAATAAGTGTATTTTAGTTGCTGCTTTGTGATAATTGATATTATTGATAATCATACTTATATAGGATTTTGATGCTTGGAGATTAAATAGTTTTATATGTGTGTGATTTACTGTGCGAATATTCCTCTCCTTTATTTACCACAACCCTATCTCACTCACTCAATTCATTCATAAGCATACATATTACTATGCATTACATTTTAACAGCATTTCACCCACTTTAATAATACAATTTGGAAACCTAGATGAAAGTGAAGAAAGTTAAACATGACAATTGTCACTATGTCAGCTATTAGTTGATGACACAGACAGTAGGTAGTAATTAGCCCACCATTAGAAATATAGGCACTTAGAGCTTTCTCATTTTTTCACACATCCAACTAACATAATTTAGTAAGGCAGAAGCAGAACAATTATACGGGTAATGAACAAAAAGTATGTGTTTATGTTAATGGGTTGCACTGCAACTAGAAAATAAATATTTAAAAATCATTAAATTATAAACCCATATATTGCAGATGGAAGTGCTACTCCTACATTATGTCCATGTAAAAAAACAGAAGGGAGTTTGAAAGAAGGGAATGTAATTGTAACTTATAGCATGAAACATGACAATAAAAATATGAGCAAGGCAAGAGTTTGTTTTGTTTTACTTTGTTTTATATACGAACAACTTGTCAGTTTATTTACAAATGGCAGTGATACAAAAATTCGAATACTTTATTTTCTCATGATTTTCATTCAAAGTAATTTTCATTTGCAGTAGCACAATAGTTCTAATTCCTTATGACAATTTATAATTATTACCCATCAAAAATCGTACAAACAAACAACGGACCACCAAAACCAGACTGAAATTACATGACCCACCTTACATATTTAGTTACTCCATGTAATTTATCTCTATACCTTATAGCTTACTATCCATTGACCATTGTTCACTTTGTTTTGATTACCAATACAAAACTTGTTCGTTTTCACAGCTTATACAATCAATCACCTTTCGTTTAAAAGCATGCATATGAGTTGGAATTTCGTAAACAAAATTAAAAACTTTGCGTCACAATCGATAATACATCATAAAAACTCATAACATGCCAAACCAGACCAATACCACAATTTCAATTCATCTAGTAGACTAACAAATGGTACATTTTGCCCTTTCCAACTAATAATTTATCCAATACCATCCAAATACTAGCTCCAACTCCAACGTAGTGTCACCAACAAACCAACAGACTTAAACTACAACTTCAACAATCCTTCTACCTTAATGGATATTCAACTTACATACGTACGACCAACAATCTATAATAACTTACTCAACAAGCCTTCAGAATAACATCATGAAATTCACATAACACGTTAGCTAAAACGAGCTATCCAACCATAGCTTCAGTATAAACTGAATGTTTGTATTGCTACTCACATAACATAATTGTACTTTCCAGAATAGAACATTTCTGTTCTTTACAACTCTGTACTGTCTGTACCCATCACTTACAATAGTAACCTTGTCACCTTTTCCTACCCATCCCAAATTTACATTTGATTGGTTAATTTAATTCACTTCGACTTTGAAACAACTAAACTTAAGAGACCAATAGTAAATGTCACCGAATTTATTTTGCTTTCGCAATCAATCTTTTCAAATAGGAAAAAAATAAACAAATAAACGAATGTGAAACCTCAAAGTGTTTACATCTGGTTCAATTTGTAGTAGATCTAGTAAAAGTATTTTCGACACACATCCGAAATCAGAATTAAAACATGAATACAAACATATAGACGCTTTTGATGTTTGAAATAATTATACATAGATAATTTAAGACCTCACGAGGTCTTATTATATAATATTATATCTTATCTTAATTAAGTAAAAAAACGTACCTATTACGTACCACGGTATGTAATGTATATGTTAATTATAATTATTTCTGTGTGTATCTAAATTTGGCTTTCTTAAACAGGCCACGAGGGCAATGGTGGTAACCCGTCTCCAAGAAACAACATTTCTTCCTCGCAAATCAATCTTTTACTCTTCGGTCTTAAAATGTCGGATACTAAAACTACAGGGGACTTTCTAGGTGACTTTCGCCCATTACCATTACTTGCAGTAACGACAGACTGAGAATGATGGGAATTCGGACTAAAAGTTGGAGACCGGTTTTCAGATTTTGAGAAATGGGAATTTTGGTTTAAAAAGCTGTTACTGGTAGTAGTGGTGTTATTATTGATATTTGTACAGTTTATATGATTTCTTGGAGATACTTTGGGAGAAGGAACCAATTTTATTCCTCCAGCACCACTTACACAACTACTTTCACTTCTTAAGGACGCCCTCCTCTCTATTCCGTCTAATCTGTGCGACAAATGCTTAATAGGACAACATAAATTGGAATTATTGGAATTCGAACTAGAATTTGCTCCCTTAGGAAGTACCCTTTTATGGGAAGGAACTTCTGCAAGAACTTGAACAACATACGGGTCTGAAAGAAATTGGATTGAATCCCAAAGATACTGGGTCGCAGTCATTTCAAAATTCTTTGCTGTATTTTGACTGCAGCCGGGAGGTGAGATAAGTGCACCGGAAGGTGAGCCTCCAGTGCTGGTTGAGCGAGTGAGCACAGATAACGGTGGTAGATGGGATGATGACGTCGAGGTAGAAGGATTCGTCGAGGAAGATGATAAGCGCGTGGAGTGCGAATGTATAGGGGCAGCTTTCGATTTAGGAGATGTCAGAGGAAGAGGGACTAACCCTGACACTGCTGTCGAACTCTGGGAAGCCGACGACGAACTTGGTAAACTTAAAGCTGATATTGAGGCGGGTGGAGACGCTGCACTTATGGAGTTACGCGTCCGAGGCTTGAGTGATGACAGAATTGCTAAGGTGGACGCGTGACAACGAGGAGATTTACGAGGAAGCCTTGACAGCTTCTGTGGAGATCGGCGGTACAATGATTTTGTCTCGTAGGGTAAGACGATTGGACTCTGGTGGGGAGACAGAAACGTACTGGGAGTCTGTTCCTGGCGTGAGAATGTTCGAAACCACACTTCTTTGTTTGGTATGCTCTGTGAATTAAATAGAAAATTATTTTCTACTTAAAAATGTATACACTACCTAATAAAAACTTATTTAAAAAAAAATCATGCCGAATTACAATTGTTAACACTTGTTGCTCAACATACCTCAAAAGAGAACTTCAAATTCAAAGACTCAAGAATGGATTGAATTCGGACGGATTGCGAATAGCATTCAATTTCAGGAGGAAGAGAGGGTGAATGTAAATTAAGCTCCGTATGCACTCTCTCTTCATCCTCACTTTCATTCTCGGCTATCCTGGGCTGTATTTTTCGTACCCTTTTTCTAGGTGAACTAGTAGAATCTCCACTCTCAGATGACGGATTTCGAAGCTTGGACCCCAGTATAGGTGTCTCTTTTAGCAGTACACTCAGCTCATTTGTTCTCATTCGCCTGCAAAAATTAAGACAATAATCATTACGAGTGAATCACATTACAAATGCAAGAATGCATAGATTAAGTTTTCATTTTAGGCAGCTAAGCTGGCCTTGGTTAAATCTATATAGACAGGTGCAAATTGCAAAAGTCCTTTCTTTTTAAACGTTTAGCGATTTTTTGATTTCTGACAAAATAGGAATATTAAAGTAATTACAACATCTAAACTTCGATTGCATTGTTAATACATTTTTCTTAGGTGCTCCACCCCTTCCTGTTACATTTTATATTAAAATATCGATAGATACTACAAGTCATGGAATAGCATAGGTTTTATAACATAATAAATGTTTTGACATGCCTCTTTTTTGGTGGTGGGGACAAAGGTGGTAACTCAACTTCATGTTTCTCAGCGGCCGTTTCGCCAAACAGGAAAGATTCAGCTTCACAGTTAAGTACCCAAAGGGCAGATCGCCTTTTGGTAGCTTTTTCTGCTCTTTTTTCAGCCTCAGCTTTGGCCCTGTCTCGGACTAAGGTCGTCGTCGCAGACGAACCAGCAACAGCACCATCCAAAGGGATTTCTTTTCGGGGGCGTCCCCTCGGTCTTTCATTTTTGAAATTGTGATGTGGATGAAGACTATCGTTAATGCTGCTAGAATGATTCTGTTGTTGGTTGATAACTCCTGCAGAATGTTTATAGACTTTCCGCCCCAACTTTTGTCTATCAATGTGTTTAACCCTACCATTACTACTACCGTTTTTGGTATCTTCACCATTAATAGTTTTAGTTATAGTCTTCCTATATTTCAGTTTTTCAGATATCTCATGGTTATTGTTCTGTTCTCTTCGCCGCTTCAAAGGAGTGCTTGTTACAAAAGGAGTTGCTTTACACTTGGAAGCTGGAGTTTTATAATGAAAAGCGTAGGGGTTTTGTCTTGTTGGACTACTTCCGGAACTACTACTGTTGCTGCTGCTATTAAGATGGTCGATAGGCTTTCTGTTTCTTGTGATACAATTTTTTGCTTTGCTCTTGTATTTCTTAATCTGGCTTTTGGCTTGGGATCGAGTCGTCATATGCTCTTTTGTGAACCCATTAGTCAGTCTCTTGTTGGCCAATATTTGTGCCGGGTCACTTTGCCTGCGTGACCTGAAATCAATATAACACAAACATGTATTGCATCCAATTAAATTATTCATGTATAAACCTTCATTTTTAGAGTCATACATTATTCAACATTCAAGCACTGAATATCTATTCAATAAAAATTCAAAATTAGAAAAAATGCATTGTAACTTTTATATATATGAGTTGTATGAATGGTATTCATAAAGCCAATTTTTATTCCATATTATATCTACTTATAATGATTTCCTGAGTATACATACATACATAATAGTAAATGTAATCTCCTAACCCCATATAAATAGAAAATTCTGACTCACATTTAAAAATCTATATTATGTCTGTCCGATGAACTGAAGTCTTGTCACTAGGCATAAGCTGACGAGCGCAAGCAACTATCAGAAAAATCAATAGGTGGGTTGCAACAACCATAGCGTTAGCTAAGGTTACCTGATGAATCCAACGGTCTGTCTAGTCCTAGCATAAAATCATTGAGAGCAATCTTTTTAAAGGTTCAAACCAAACACCGAGAATGCTACACTTCCGAACTGCCGACCTACAATACAAGCAAAAACTTACTTAGGGAATGCATTAAAGCGATGAATAGCAAGCATAAAATATATAATAATTTTTTACTTTACTCAACATAATCTTAGTAAAGCGTACTGTAAAAAAGGATGTAGGTAAATTAAGTTTAAAACTAAAGTAGCATAATATGAGTAATATTATAAAACGCATTAAATATCATATACTTAGCACGGCAAATTATGTACATACATTTATAAGTATGTATAAAAGTACAAAGGCTGTACTACAATAAAAAAGAAAAAATTAGAGTGTATAATATAGGTACGATCGTGAGATACATCATATCAAGTAATATTCTATTTAAGCAAGGTTGCAAATTGCAAAGGGTTATATAAAGCAAGCCTTAATAAATAGTCGACTTAACGTTAGCAAATTATATAACTACTCGTCTTATGTAACGTAACAATACAATTATCCAATACGATGAACTCTGTTCAGTACAACAGTCCATTTCAGCAGCTCAGCTTAACATTGAACAACAATCGCATAATGCAGTATTCAGAATAATATTATTTAGGTATACATAATACAACGACCAAAATCATAGACATAGAAAAGTTTCTATACGAAGAGGATGTTGGGTACATGTGTAAGTGGAACCGTTGCGTTGTTGTTGCGCTATGTTGTGCTTGTGTGTATGTAAGCGTGGCAGTTAAGCTGATGCAGTAGTTGCATACTTGCATATACATTTCAATACAACTTTTATCATTCTCTATCCCTCCAAATGTCCAAACTTCTAAACTACAACCGTCTGTCTCTCCACTTACACTTTACATAACAACTAGCTTTTCAGCAGTTTTCTCATAGCTTTGCACTTGGTTACTGTTTACAGGAGCTAAATAGAATCAGTAAGTGTGCAACATGTTATTTATGTAGTACATATACATAGACAGATGAATCCTTAAGCTGAACTGAACGGAAGGCTAAAAACAAAATGCTAATCCTTCAGTTGTTATGTTTGTACTGTATTGTGTCTGGATCTTGATCTTAAAGTGATAGCGTGGGTTACAAAAAACTTCGATATAATGCATCATTTATGTATTTTTCTCATGTGGACTCTGTGGACATAAGTTTACTTTTTGGCTGGGACTGGGAGTTCAACTTCAACCTGTCTAAAGCTAGTTATTGTACTGAGTTATAAACTGCGATGCGACGTGGCAAACAGGAAACTGTTTATTCTATACGAGTTTCTATTCCAGTGAATGTAAATGTAAATGGAATACACTGTACACTTAAACACTAACAGTTCAAAACACTGCATTGTTTGTGTGGGGTAACCCTACATAAAAGAAAGGTGTTATGCTCTAAGTATGTATGTATTATGTTTATGTATAAAGCTTAAAACGGACTAATCTTCTAAAAATGAATGTATAATGAACTTAATTGAAACAAGGTTAAATACAGATATTGCAGATTGTAGAAAGTAGTTTTAAGTATTAAGTAGAATCTTTATACTTAACTTGCTTCTACACAAACTGTTATTATTATTGATTTGTCTCACAATAAAAATTGAATACATGACATCGTTGCAAAGTTTATTTTTTACATCAATTCTACAAACCTTAGCTTTTTCATTAATATATTAAATAAATTGTTAACATAAAAGTCACTTGCAAACGAAAGGCTGTAGCTATTTTTCGAAATAGTAATGTTTTAAACAGAGAGATCTGAAATGAACAAGTTTTATAGACATTTTTATTGCAATTAAACATTGTAACTTTATCACTGCTTTTAAATAAACAAATCGATTTAAAAATATTAACGTGCAAATGTCATTACTGTTTAGTAGTTTCTAAATAACTAATAACTTATAAATTAGAATCTGCATTTACTGTCTATCTACACTTACTAATCCTTTTCTTGTGTTCTAAGTTTTAGAGATACAAAATACAAACGTGAAAAAAGGGTTACAAAATTATTAAATATGTATAGGCTGTATATATATAGGTATGCGTATTATAAAATATTTTGTCCAAATAAATAACTGTAAAAATAATGTTTATATCAGAGAATTTCAAATGCATTACATACATTAGTAGACAATAATTGAAAATACATTAAACCGAACATATACGCGAAATGTATCATTAACCATCAATAAAATGAACGAATAAATTAATTCTGATATATCCATAGCCTACTAATTCATATACTCATCATAAAATATAAATACTAATTAAGCAACAAATCATAAAGGGCTATTACAATACATCAAATCATCGTCAATATGTAAATCGATTAACAGTCTCAACGTCCACAGAAAATGCTTAACGAAATTAAAATGCTGAATTTCTGATCGTATTAATTACTACATCATTTGCTCGCTAATCATTAGATTATTGGCGAGCAAATTTCTGCCATTATCATTAGCTGTTTGAGTATTTCTTTATACATTGCATTGCGCGATTGTAGTTCAATAATTAGGATAAAAAAGTGTAAAAAATAGCACTGTACATAACAAAACAACTGTTATTTTGTTCTTTGGCTAAAGGATGTTATTATTTTGTATGTGTATTGTATACGTATAAAATGTGTACATACAGGGACTGCCTATAATATAGCTACACTTTCTTAAGTGTATTAGCGTTTAACACTGGAATACACAGTACAAAAACAGTGAGTATATACAAGTGGAGAAATCTCCAAATAAATAAATGACTTTTGTAAATGAATAATTGTTTACCTGGTATCAGGCAGTGGCCGCATGATTCCTGGAATCTGCTCACATTCTTGGATTTGCTGATGACCCCATTTGGAGAAGATTTGATGTAAAAACTGAAAAGAAATATTCGAAAAGAAATATTTATCGGATGGGCCAAGAAACCATTTTGAGCCTAAACTACGAATGTGTAGGCGCAGCTGTTTAAATTCCTTGGCGGCATTTCCTTCAACGAATTCTGCCTATCCTCAAACAGACTCCGCTTGACAGCTTTTAGACAACTCCGAATTCATAGAAACCACTTGCACTTGATCTTTTTAGTTTGTCAAACACCCAAGCAAACTAAACGCCAAACATCATCAAATCCAGTCTCCGTCTCAGTCGATTTGTCTCACTTGAACTTCAATTCAATGCACATCATGGAATCTGTATACATGTATGTAGGTATTATGCAAAAACAAATTGTCAATATTTTTGAGTGCATATTTTATCATTAAAATATTCTTTCTGTAAACATTAGTTCATTTAGACCTTAAATAGCCAGAAACTTTAAATGCATTTATTTATGTATTCGTTGAATGAATTACATATTATAACAAATATTGTCGTGGTCTACACTATGTATATATACTATGTATGTTAAAATGAATGGACATTAATTTGTAGATTGGAGAATGACTGAATGTGTGAGTGAACATATCTGTAACTATTTGAATATGAAGCATGTGCCACAGCTCTATTTTTGGGATGTTCTTTACCTTCTTTTTCTAGTTATTTATATTTTATATCGTAGACGAAATGTTTGCATTTCGAAATGCTCTTGATCTTGGCCTTGTAAGAATGAGCCTCATCCTCATTTTTGTATGTACGTATTTTTGTATGATCAATTGACAATGCAAAACATCGCAATAAATGTTAAAGAGCTGAATATTTTACACCATGCAAATACTAATATACCAAAACAAATCTATCGAAACAAAAATCCTAAACGATGAATGAAATGTGAAACGTGAATGAGTCACCATTCACGGTATCTCTGTAAAATCGAAGATTCTTGGCATTCTTGCTTTGATTCATTATTCATTCATCCCATTATATACAGAGATATTCATTCATTCGTTTGTTCAACCCAATAATGAAATGCATATTATTTGGCTTTCTTTTCCCCTATAAGTAATATGATTCCCCATATACGTCCATATATTGCTAATTCTTGTTTTTCAGTATTTCTATAGGTATTATTTATGTTGTCCCTCCATCAAAGCGATAGAACGTATACTTTTTTGGAACATTTAGTGAAAGAATGATGTGTATGGGGGGAAGGACATAATAGGTATGTAATGTTTGTGCATAAAATTGTGCAATTTCCGTTACATTGTTTGTGTAAGTAACTTTCTAAAAGCTTTTATTAGTACTATAACAAATTTATTAAGTAAAGGTATGTAGCACAGGATTCAGCATAAGGCAGAAAATGAGACTGCAAATGCAAATGTATATTAATTAATGCTTTCTGTACATTTAAAAGTTCAAATACCAATAAATAATTTTCATTCGTTATAAAAACATTCGCTATGAATGTTATGTATCTATGTATTGTAAAAGTGTAGTCGATGCATGTAGTGTTTCAAATTAACTGTCATATCTTTTAGTTCATATTCGCAGAATAAACTGTGTTTGCATTTGCTGAATGAAGTGACAGTCACTAAATACACCAATTTATTGATAAACTATTTTTTTATGCACAAACTGGAACAACAAACCCTTACAGGTTGTGTTTTGGATTTACTTTTGAAGAAAAATTCGTCATTTACTGAGTGTGCTTTGAGATTGGTGTACAATGGTACAAGGTACAATGTACATATCCAACAATACTCGACCAGATTAAACAAATGACAATTACTGAATGAGATATCTATCTAGGCGTAACCTGAAAGTGACAAACTTATTTGTTTTAGCCATCCTGTTTTTGCAAATGAGCATCATAGTGTGAGTTTTACTGAAACTTTTAAATACTTACAAGTGTTTACTTATCATAAAATGGTTTTTGAGTATCTGTTAAAGTTACCCTTACCTATTCATTGTTTTGCAAGTTCTTTTCAATTTGTGCAACTTGTGGATACCTAACCGGCATTCTAAAGCCGGTAGCCTACAGCATACTAAATAAAATTCTATATAGATACATACACATACTATAAAGTCTCAATTGTCATTATTTCTTCGATTTGCCTTTTCATTGCCCATGTCGTCACCATTCATTTGCCTATATCAGTTTCATCTTGATGAGTACCCTCATTATACAAAAGCTATTCATATGCGTACATTGCAGATTATCTTAGTTTCAATGAAGAGTTATCAGAATTACTGCTTCCACTTGGTTATAAAATTGTCGATTGCGATTCAATACTCAAAAGTGGAAGATTTATAGAATTTAAATTAGTAATGAACAATGTAATCTTCATATTAATATGTGATACGATGCATGTATAACATACATATTTATGCTATTAATAAATATGTGTACAGTTCGTTCCTTTCGTTCGACAATAATAATATTCTCATGACCCATGCATAGAATGGGTAGCTTAGGAAATCATTAGTAAATAGGTCGCACGTAGTAATCTTATCATTTAGTGTGCTCTAAAGGAGCAGTATTGATTAGTTTGTTTTGTTGTATATACAAAACGCAAAAACGATAAAGCCAATAGAATTGTTAGTTGATTATGATTATACAAATAATTTTCTACTCATCCAATAATAAATGTTTTTGCTGCAATTTTAATAGATTGGGAATTGGGAAAAGCGATACTATGCGAAATTTCGAAATGTCAGCATTTTATTGTTTGTAGTGTAGTCGCTTACAAATACATTTATGCTCTGATTGTGTTGATAGAAATGCCATTGATAAGATGGGGGTAGGTAGGTGACAATTTTTAGTCACATTTGCATTTTTGATTTAATTCTGATTCCTATATAGTAATCCATGTAAATATGTCGGTAGTTATTCGATGTCTTATTCCTATATAGTTTTATATACAATCATTTAATGGGCCAATAGTAATAGTCACAATTTTTCATTTTCCCATGAGATTCTTATAATATGTCAAAACTTGTTGCTTACATGTATAAAACAAAGCCTAAATGCCTGTAATACTCATAGATAGTAATTAGTAAAAGCACATAATTATCGTAAACACAAGACTTTGACATCTTGACTTGATTTGTGAACGTGCATGCATGTGGACCCTGATCCCGGAGCACAAGCTCCTTCTACTAATCGCTCTTAAGAAATGTCTCATGGTTGAATCATGCTTAGCTTAGCTGTCTGGGTCGCATACAAATGTAATAAAGACATAAAATCAACAGGATACTGATGCAAGTGGAGAGGGCGTATTTCATGACCGACACTTCCTTTCGACCTTTGCTTTGGCTATTCCAGTCATTAGATTTCAGATGCTAGTAAGCGATTATTAATGATATTTTCTATACACCTAGGTTACACATGAAGTAAAAGTTTTGCTGGGATACAATATTATAGTGCTATTTATTAGTATTAGCATAGAATACATACCTAGTAACATATCAGCCCTGAAAAATTCTACTTTAAATCACCCATGTATAAGTATGGAAATAAGTAGGATGATGAAGCTGAAATAATTTTATTGCAGTTTTGCTTTTATCATTTGTGCAACAGGTAACAACTATTTTGCGGTGTGAATTACGAGTGCAGATACTTGCTTCCACTTTTTCCGACATATTACTATGATTCACATTTATTGCATATACATGCAGATATTGTGCTTGCATTTGTAAAAATGATATAATACTATACCAAGACTATGATATATTATTGATGTACTACAATAATATTATTTCCACTATGGTATGTAATAATGTAATATAATAAGCAACACCGTACACTTAGAAGTAGTAGCTGGTATATGTACTAGCTATATGTGTACACTCAATATTGGAACGAGAATGTATGCAGTGATATGGGATGAAATGATATTATATCTGTAGTTAGAGTAATTGAGTTGATCATGATGCTGTGTCATGTCCATGTCTTTCACTATCACCCTCATTCATATGCCCTCATGTTATTTATATTATTGTGATATGAGCCAATCCTCTTCTGTCCACGAATTTACCATTTTATATAGTTAGTAATAGATGAAGTATAAATATTTGAAATATGTGTATAAACTACGTTTGCATAAATTACTCTGTAACTCTATGAAAAGCTTTAAATGAGCAAACAATTGACTTGATTAAATATATACGTATACCTAATTAAAATGGGTTAAATAATTATGAATAAATGCAAGCTTGAATTTAAGATCTATTAAAATGTACATAACATATCTGTACTCATATAGGTACATGTATTTGTATTTGCATAATGTGGTCAGTTGTACTAAATAAGTAGGAGATAATATTATAATTGTCTACTCTGTGATACCACAATGCACATACTTATACCTATAACATTTCATATGGATTATGGATACACGAGCTAGACAAGGATGGATATTCCCTTGCACAATGTATGTATGTAAAAGCATTTTTAGTTCTTCTGTATTATGCATTAAAAGTTATGTCTGTACATAGATATTCTTTACAGTGGATGTTTTGTAGGTACTTTACGTACCTAGTGGAATTACTTTATACTTTTCCTGTCAGTCTGTCGTCCGACAGCCAGTCAGCAAGTGTTCAACTCTATAGCCTTGCTCTATAGGATACACTGACGCGTAATTTTTTATTTGCTTGATTGCTGTAGTGAATTAAGTACTATCCTTGCCTTGTACGGTAGGTAAGCTGCTAATTATACTCTATGTTGCACGTCACGTAGTTCACGGTTGGCCATGGATGATCCGAAAGTTACTCTTCGGAGAGTCAAATCCACCACAACTGTGGATAACATTAAGCAAGAGGGAGAGAAAAAGCGGAGCAAAAGACCTGATAAACCGTAAGTGTAATTGATAATATTACCAACTCATACTCATAGTTTCTTTAAGATCTTTATAAAACTCATTTTTAGTACATAGTACAAAGTACAGTGCTAAACCCAAATGAAAAATAATTAGTGTGCTGTGAAATCTGTTACGTAACTGTCTGGACAGATAAAATCATAGCAATAATGTTGAAAATTAGGATTACAATGCAGAAAAGTGAAGCCCACTTCGACTGTCTTAAGCACGTGATAGCACAATGCTGAGAAAAATGTATCTTTAGCCAAAGATCCCGGCATTTCATTATTATGTGAATGTATACAAGTGAACATCTGATTCACAGTAACCAAATGTTATGTGGATGTTTACATATAGATTTGTTTAACAAAAATATTTTGTTAAACTGTCACTGTATAAAACTATTGTGTTTACAATGTATATTGCTGTATAACATGCAATATTTAAGTGTGTTACTCACACAGGTACATGTAGTTACATAAATAAGTGCATCATTTATATATACTTGTAATATTTATGTTTAACACTGATTTCAGAATTCACCGACCATGTGATTCTCTCTTTTCGTGGTCCTCCGGGTTTAACAACTTTGGAGGATTTGTAAATTGGGGATTCCTTCTTCTCTTTCTTGGCGGATCTAGGCTTTTTCTTGAAAATTTCATCAAATATGGAGTCCGTATTGATCCACTCCAGTGGGTTTATGTTCTTTTTGGAGAGTCCCCTACTTACTATATGCCACCATCAGTTATTCTACTTTTGTGTAAGCACAAAATAATATGTGTTCATTACATTACTCAGCATATCATATCTATGTACATCGTACTAACTTCTATATAACCTTCTAATCCCAAATTATATTTTATTCATTATGTAGACGCAAATGTGCACATCATGATGACCCTTCTCATAGAAAGAGGACTAGCAGGCTATCACTTAACCCCAAAGCAGGGATTAATTGCTCAGGTATATTCTTTTGCCTGCATAACTTTAAAGGGATTGCGACTTTTAGAAACTGGGTTAAATTAGCTTTTGTTATGTGATTCATTAATAACACCTGTTTCAAATGAATTTTTCAGGTCACTAATTTATTTGTCCTCATTCTGACTCCTATGGCCATATTCAACACGTGGGGAACCTCAATATTTTCCCTTTTCGGTGCAACAAACGTGTGCTTCTCGTATTCCATTATCTTCTTAAAATTATGGTCTTACGCTCAAGTAAGTTAATCTGCACTTATCACTTATATATAATAAATCATGATCGTGCGTACGTGTGTCAAATTAGGTAGTGTGTATAAAGTGAGTGTGTATATAATTTCTTTGATTTAAAATATATTTGTGTGTAAACTACAGACAAATGGATGGTGCAGAGCATTCCACCAGTTAAGAAAGCGCAGAATGAGTGGAAGTTCTACAACAGTACCTGGTAATTGAAATAACTGACTGTTTATTTAATTATCTTAAGTCTGCTTATAGTGTTATGGGTAGTACATGTACATACACCTTTGTAATTTGCAATGTTGAACATATTAGGTCAGAATACAATATTTGGCAAGGGTGATCCTTTTGACCAAGTTCAAACAAACCCGGATGATGTGATATATCCCAACAACTTGACAATTCAAGACCTTTATTACTTCATGATGGTTCCAACTCTTTGTTACGAATTAAATTTTCCAAGAACTGAAAGAGTTCGAAAACGTTTTCTACTGAGAAGGATAGCTGAATTCGTATTTGGTATTCAACTTGTGTTTGCTCTCCTTCAGCAATGGATCATTCCATCTGTCAAAAATTCTATTATTCCTTTCTCAAACATGGACCTTATAAAAATTCAAGAAAGACTTTTGAAACTTGCCGTAATTACAAATTACTATTACCTACTTATACAAATATCTAGAAATAATAATAATATAAGTACATTATACTAAACATTGTAGATTCCAAATCATTTGATTTGGCTCATATGGTTTTACCTGTTTTTCCACTGCTATCTAAACATCCTCGGCGAGATCCTGCGATTTGCTGACCGAGATTTCTATCAGGACTGGTGGAATTCTCAAGGTATGTTTGCGTAAATAATTGTAGTAATACATTTTATACCGAATTGGTCTTTGGGCATATTCATATTTGTACAATTCGTTCTTTTTCAGATATCGATACCTTCTGGAGAACTTGGAATTCCCCCGTTCATCGTTGGGCAGTCCGACACTTATACGTTCCGATCATTAAGGCCACCCAATCCAGATTCCGGGCAACCGCCATCGTATTTTTCTTTTCTGCATTTTTCCATGAATATTTAGTGTCTGTTCCACTGAGGACATATAAAGTAAGTGCTCATAGTCTGTACAGTTCACTTTTGAATTGAGGGAAAGGGCTGCATTCACAATCATTTTGTTATAATTCAATAGATTTGGGCGTTTTCTGGAATGATGGCTCAATTGCCACTGTCTTACGTGTGCAAAGTTGTTGTGGGTGCTAATGGAGAAAGACCTCGATGGGGGAATGTGGTTGTCTGGGCGTCTCTCATACTCGGACAACCACTGTGTATTATGATGTACTATCATGATTACGTGATTACACATTTTGGACCAGAATGGCTAGAGTCCTTTGCCAAGTTAGCATGATTCACATAAATAAATCCTTTAGCTTCACACGCAATCGCTTATTTACTCACATCTAATAAAAATTTAAATTCATATGCAAAGCTTCGCTTGCATCTCACAATGCAATCCTTAACAATGATAACTTTATATGCAAAGTATTTTATAGATTTGGATTTGGGATTTCAATATTTTCTTTTTTCTTTCTGTTTCTTTTCTGCAGAATACAAAATGAGACAACAATACTACAGTGATACGATACAATACATGTTCTTTCACTAAACCTAGTATCAATATTATTCAACAGGACTTTGATATGACTTAATGGATATAACTTGTAACTTACTCGTTGCAACATTAAAAAACTAACAAATTGCTCAAGCACTGTGCATGGCTGTTAAAAAATTCTAGTTACCTAATACCAAATGCTCACATCATGCTTTGGAATGCAATTTCGAATTTTGCAATACTATACAAGTAACAATGCTGTTAAATATGCCATTAATAATTTCTTAAGTTACCGTATTGTAATCTGGTCTGGTATGCCCTACGTTCCTAATTATTACCAAAAAAATAGTGTTACATAGAATAACTTTAATAAATATATCCTGTACTTTATATAGGGTTTATAATATTTGAAATAGAAACTAGCTACTATTATCCATAAGTACTTATACATGGATGCTTGCAGGTAGTATTTCTATACAGCAATTTAATGTTTCGGTTTGGTGATTGGTC
This sequence comes from Pogonognathellus longicornis, assembly GCA_034694085.1. Classification (NCBI taxonomy): domain Eukaryota; kingdom Metazoa; phylum Arthropoda; class Collembola; order Entomobryomorpha; family Tomoceridae; genus Pogonognathellus; species Pogonognathellus longicornis. The sequence goes on from JAQFYB010000037.1 coordinate 50,317, forward strand.
TGAAGCCATGTTCTGCTCTTGCAACTCTACGGGCAATTATATTTTTGAATTGAAAGTTTAAACATGAATTCTTGCGATGGTCCATTCCAGATAAAAACAGCTAAATTCTGTATACTTCATACTACGCTGCAGCAACTCTATTGAATTTATTGTTATGCTCGATTGAATTTCTACTGTTGGATACTCATCAATCATAATCAGATTGTGATCGTACTTACTAAAAGACGTGCCTAAAATATTTGTTGCCAGTTGCCATCTAATCCAAGTTTGACCGTCGCCGTCATTTCAAGCAATAATGACTATATTTCATAAAGAGTAAATATTTTCATAGGTTATTATTAATATTTAAATCTATTCAATCAAAACAGTAGTTTTAACATTTGTAACGAAATTATAGAGTTATTATGTTAACAATGAAATAAAATGCAATAAGCAACATTCGTAATTTCAAATCGATTGTCCAATTTCTTGATACATTAAACATCAGAGCATTATTACTCCTTTTTTGCAAAAGTAAGCAAAACCCAAATGTTATACCGCAGTTTCCTTGGATGCTCTGCGTCCAGCTCCTCGACTTGTCCCAAAGTAGGTCAATTTGTCATCTTTTTTCGGCAATGGGCTTACAAAATCGTCTGAAAGCGAAGAGTAACTTTCTGTTAGTGCGGTGTAGTTAACAATAGAACTGGTGGTCTGCACAGCATTAGACAAAGAAGAAAACGACATAGAAGGTGAGTACTTTGTAGATGCAGATGTTTTCGTGGCATCAGAGAAAGTCACCATGATTGCCGGAACTGGAACGTCAAGTGTTTGATGATTTGTAGAAATTATTGATTGGTCCTCTAAAATGGGAGATTTGGCAGGCTTTTTGTACACTGGCAGATTCAATTCTGGAATCTGTAACTTTGTGGTGTTGGCATTTGGTTTTTCCTCGTGTAGTTTAAGTAGTCGTGTAATAGTTGCTTGGTCCTCTTCCCATTTGATTGCATCTTGCCAATACAAACTTCGCCAGACTTTATGTCTTAAATTGAATAAATGGAATTCTTGGGGTGTCATATTAAATGCAGGGGTGAACGGTATCAACAAGCTCGTTGGACGCTCTGGTTTACCATTGGCATTCTGGTTCTCTTTTTGATTCTTTTCGGTTTTCGGAGAAAGTCGTTTGGCCCTAGAATGAGAGGAAGAGCTGTGGTCGCTACTTGTTACACTGCGAGGGGTTGTTATCCATGGAATATCATCAAACTGCAATGTTAAATGTATAAATAATACACACATTTTTAAGTTTCTTTATAGTAAAGTCTTTCGGTTTTACTTACATCAGATCCGTATCCAAAATATTTTGGTGTACCACATGGACTGTTTTCTCCACTTGATTTCTGGCTTCTAGATTTGCCTGGGATTCCTCTAAGAGACTTTGAGCATGAACTTGGCACATCGAGAAAATTGTCATCTCGAAAAGACGGAGTTATAGGTCGAAAATACGGAGATAAAGGTCTCATCATAGACGAATGAGGTGACACTGACAGCGTCTTGTCGGAAAGCTTAAAAGAAGATTTAGAATGGGGCGGCCATTCTTTAGAAATGGACCTTATAACATCAACATCTCCTTCGGAAAAGCTTCTATCACGATTAAATTCAGAATCTTCAGTTCTTAATCCCCGCCTGAGGAATGTTCGGATATAATTTGATACGGAATGTGAAAATACTTCTAACATCTTCCGCACTCGAGACAATCCATGATACGTTTTCTGAAAAGCTGGTGGACTTGATGGTGAATCATCAGCCATTTTATTAGCACTAGCTTTTACTAATCAAAAGATTATAAAAGTCTATATTTATGCAGGTAACTTATTTTATATCATATTCCATCGTACGTTTCGGGAGTACTACCTTTTTTCATGTGTATACAAATGTGAGTAATAACTAGGTACTTGCACTGTTGCACTGTACCATATCATATCACCGTTACTAATTTCAAGCTAAGCAGCAGTTGCGAGAACTAACGGTTTTAGTTATAAAAATTGTAGATAGTTTGTATGACGACAGTTCATCTACGTAGTTAGGAAGGATGAAGGGAACTTTCACCGGAAGATTCAGCTATTATCAGTTTAATCTTCACGGAAATAATTATTGCAGTCCCAGGATTCCAGGAACAAGGATATTTTCAATAACACATAAAACTCAATTCCATCCGTAGAACACTATACCGGATTTTTACCGGGGCGTTGAAAGAACGCTCTTAAGCTTTGACAGAATCCGCGTCGCGAATCTCCGGTGAAAATTGAATTTAACTCTTGAGTCTAAGTCTTTTGTCAGGTGGATAAGTACAAAGTAGACTGAAACTGAGTTACACTGACGCAATTTAAACTGAAAGAATGTTTACACTGTGAAAGAAAATAAGAATCTGCTACATACACTACGCTACTAATAATATGTGTTATGTTCACATTTTGTCTCACGATGTACAAATAATTTGAGTAAGAATTAATACAACTAAGAATGCATAAAAAGTACTTTTCTACTTTGTAAGAAGTATAATCTATGGCACTTTTTTATCCTTTTGCAATTTTGATAACTTGAGAATTGAGCGTAGAAAAATCACATTTCGAGTAGCTCTTTACGTATTACTGGCTTTTAGTGAAGCTGTGGAATTTATTACGACAAGGTTCCGCGACTTCTTCATCCTGTACTAAAAAATGGCCATCAACGATTCTGGCAGGTGGAGATTTCTCCTTTCCACATGCTTTTCACCCACAGATATAAATATAATGTTCTTTTTATTTGAGGCTGCGACTGACAGTCCACAGCAATAGTGTAGCAAATAGCACGACAAGTCTAACAGGTGTAATACAAGTCTCGAGTTGATGTAAGGCAAATGCTATTATTAGTACCTACAACACTACTACCATCTCCCAACTCTCCCAACGACGTATTTGCATATTAGATTTATCAAGATGACAGAATTGTAAACAGAATGTTTGTTCCTGTAGATTCAGTGTGTGTAGTAGTATGTGTAGGTGCTGCGGTGAAAGTATCTTCTACTTTGTTCCCAATATTAGTACCTATGTGTTATGTGTGCATTCTATAGAGTGCAGTATTTTATGTACACCTAAGCTAATAACCTACTGTACTATTTGTATTTCAAACTAAAGTGAACACTCTTTCACTTCACTCTACGCAGACCGTAGCTACGTAGTATTTATCTGAAACACAATTTCCTATCTTCCTCCGTCATTCGCGATTTAAAAGCAATAATTTAATATAAAATCAAATCATTGGCTTTTATGTGTAGGTAGTAGTAGGTAGGTCACAGTTTCCGCAGTACCTATACTGTGCATGTCACAAAGAACTCGAGAGAGTCTAAACTACATCAAACTACACCTACTGTACTAGGCATAAAATTTGCACTCACAGAGACTTTCTGTGTATATGTGAGCAAATGTAGATAGAACGATGCACAACAACAGCTCTCCAAAACACAGGAGTGGAACAACGATAAAATGAAGAAGCTGTCGTAGGGAATAAACAAAGCTAAAGTACAGTTATGAAATACAGGTAATAACTAACTTTGTAGTAAGTTATACTTATTAGTGTTCACTAAAACAAGACTTTGTAGCTACAGAACTAATAGATTTGTATATAGTATATGGTTGTTGTGTATATATTAAAATATGAGTTATAAATCGTTAATTCATTTCTGGAACTTGTATACGGAGTAGGAAGAAGATAATGATGAAGTAATTTAATGATGAAGTTTGAAATGCTCATCTAACCAATTGCCTTTAAGAGCACCCGAATGAACCAAATCTAGAATCTTACACGGAGCCCTGTCTGCGTCCTGTTATGTTATGTTCTTCTTGGAACTTTGGCTATTGTACAAAGTGAAAACGGTAATATTCATCAACTCAAAGCTATCTGCGAATTATGGAGGTTGGTTGTAGCACGCAGAGCGAGAGAGTTTTAGAGTCAACAGCTTATACAGCCTGCAATAACCGAGAAATGGGCAGAATATTATAACTGAGTACACAAAACCATAGTCAAGTTATAATACAGTCGCCAAAAGGTGAAAGTAAAATGTAAAAGGTAAGTTTCTGGCTATATACAGATAGAATGTGTATTTTCTATCTAAAAGTCTTATACACAGAGTTGCCTTGCGTATAGACTTTCCTCAGGCCATTCTATACAACTCAGGCCATTCTATAATTGAGTCTACCTTGTATATACTCTGTGTCACTGGCACTGACATTCCAATGCATTTTGTCTTTGTAATACATATAATAGATGTGTATCGAGTCCAGATGTATGTGTCTCTGGATGGTAAATGTTTTCTTAGCACTGCCCCACACAAACACCCAAAAAAGCACAACACTCTGTGGCATGTAATTTTATACTGAACCACTTGTTGTGTGTTTTACAACGTGTCTAGCTGAGTCCTTGAGAGGATTATAGGTATAAATGGATTCTAGTATGTAGTACCTTACCTAAGTAAATAAAGTAAACAAGCAAAGCACTCAATTCGTTTAAGTTACCACAGATAACCAACACATGTACAAGATGACCGAAAAGAAAAACTCCAGATTACAGATTCATTCGCAGTTCAAGGAGTCAATCCTTTCCCACCGTTGTAGTTGTGGACGTTTGAGAATGGGCTTCACAAATTTTGTTTGTACATAACATGAATATTCCATAATCTCTTCCATATCTTCATTAAGACTTTCAGCCGGACTGCTTATGTTAAGAATTCTAAATCTATGACACAATGATGATGGACTGTCCAACTTTTTATCTTCCATTTCAGCCGGTTCCTCTAAGGTAGCCTCTACAGGCTCATTTTCTTCCGTATATGTTACACTATTATCAATTTTTCCACTTTCGGTTACGCTGAACCCAATTTCTTCTTTATCTGCAACACTTGACTTATTTTCTTCCTTCACAATTACACTAGGTTCAATACTATTGTCAATACTTATTGATTGTGAAGACGATATTGAAGAAATGTCCACTTTATTTCTCATTAGAGGAGCAGTAGCAAACCAACGACGTTTCTTTAGAACTTCAGGGGGTCTTTCAATCTCCGGAATTTCTATGGGTTGTTCCAAGGATTTGACACATTTTTCTGTCACTGAATCGCTCACAGGTGAAAGTTCTTCTTTAAGCAATACATACGAGAACTCACAAACAGTATAGTCGTTGTCACTATCATTGTCTGTGCTATTTTCCTTCTGCTTTGAAAACATAGACTTTAATTTGCCTTTAAGAGTAACAGTGGGTTTAAGTTTCGGTAAAATTGGAAAAGATAATGAATCAGTACTCTTTTTACGGCTGTAATATGCCATGCGGATAGTTTCGTATATTACTATTGTAAACGTGGTTCTTTCATGTACAAATAATATAGAACATCTTAAGTTCTTAATTTAATTTTTTAAAGGTAATTGTAGGGCTTTGTCTTTGTCGTGTACTTTGAGATGTCTGAGACAAAAGATATCTTACTTTTACTGACGGCAACTGAAAACAAGTCGTATTGACAAACAAGGATCTTGTTTTTATTTCCATTTCTCCTGCTCGGTAAGTACTGTCAAAGTTCCTATGCTTCGTTGGTAACATTTATACTAACATGGGCTATGGTTCATTTCCTTTGTTGGTCGAACTAGACGACATATCGCATGAACAATGACGCAGTATGTCTCTTCACATTCATTTCAAAGCAAAGAGCAAAAGTTAATGCTGGAAGATTGGCTCGGATATTTTCTGTAATATCATTACTGCTTTTACGTATACATAAAGGGGGCATGTATGTCAGAACAAGGATTCGCACTAATTGCACGGAAGTTGTGTTGGATTCACTCACTTTACTTTACATAGAAGAGCTTCGTAGTTAAATTAGTTACGTAGTTGATATCGTGGTATTCTAAGCAAGACTGAAAGAAATGATTACGTAGAGAGTTGGCTAAATTAATAGTCTGACTTCAATCATAAGTGCATTTACTTGGATGTTGTTTGTCTTGTATATACATGTATCTAAAGTGTCTATATAGCTATGTGATTTTTCTCACAATGTACTAGAGTACCTTGTAATAAATGCCTTCTTATCTTGCTTCTCAAAATAACACTTTGATTTGAACACAGATATTTCTCAGAACAGTTTTGCCCTTTCTCCTATTTATTTTCATTGCTTTTTCTCTAATATTATATTCAGGCACGTACCCATTGTCATTGTTTTAAGAGCAATCAATTATGATTTCAAACAGCTTTTTCAAAGAATTGCAAGAGTGGTATCAAAATAGATTAATTGAACGATCATTGTTATAAGTATGTAATCAAGGCTGTATTGAGGGGGCAGAGAGGGGATTTGCCCTCCCTTCCTCCGAAATTCCAAAAAGTTATTTGTCGTAAAACAGTAAGGAATGGAATTTTTTGTATTTAGATTGATGTTGGCCTAACTAGCTTAATGTTTTCATCCTATGCCTACGTGCTATATTAAGGACATTCGTACCTCATTAGGATTTTATTCGATTTGTGGATTCGGAAGACAGACACTCGGCCCTAATAAAACCGCATGAGTCTAAAAAAGTTAAGATTAATCAATATTTGAAATGGTAATTCTCAAAGAATAGGTAAGTAGGTACATACATTTGCACGCTCCAAGCTTGGGCTACTAATTACGTTTGTACATTTGTCTGTACTCTGTACCCACTAAAGTTGAGGACCTAAAATTACAACTACAACCAATATAAATAATTATTACCATCATTAATTGCATTAAACAAAAACATACAATACTTTCCAGAATGAAACAACCACACGATGACAATAATAAAGCTTATGGATCTTTACTGATAGAACTCTAAACCTAATTAATGCTTTGAATGAGAACATGGTCTTGATAATAAAATGAAGCGTCCGGATAAACTTTCCTGTCATGACAAGAAACCAAATAGGAAATTGACATGGCACATGTTCCTCCACTAATGAAATGAAAGCTACCACGAAAATAATTTTCGTCGTTTGAAGTGAAAGAGGAGGAACAAATAACAGCATTAAGAGGAAAGTAAAAGAAACGACAAACTTGATGACTAATGACTAATAAGGATATCCTGCTTTCTCTAGTGTATGACGTGAGAAATAATTTGGCTGTTTGTATGAGTCAACTTTACTCAATTTTGTGGTTCACACTAGCAGCATAAATTAATCTGCAGACTTTACCTACCTGTACTGTACCTGCTGTATATACTATATATACGTACATACTCTACCATTTACTGTCTAAATTTATTTGGTGTAAAATGTAAATGTTAGGTTTTCGTATATACTGATCGTACAAAACTTACAAATACTTACATACTTCATACTTACTTCTGTTCTGTTACTTTTAGGGTTATTTGTGTTTTGACAACAATATATTTTATTGCGTACTCGTATTTCATGAGAGGATATAGTAATAATATTTACGACAATATGATCGTCCTAATATGCCGGGCTTTTGCGGGTGTGAAACTGTTGCGGGTTTTGCGTTTTTTGCTGGTGTGGTTCTAAGAAGAAACAATTTGTACTATACTAAAGGAGACAAAGTTATTGGAAATGGATAATCTTTTATTATCTACAAAGCTTATACCATTTAAGTTTCAATTATAAAAAATTGATATAAATTTTCCATCTAGCCTGCCTAAACCTGCCTAGATGGGCACAAAAGTGCAGTGAATGATTTTGATTTTGTTATTAAAATTATACCTAACATCAACAACATATATTGACAACTTATAATCTAGGGGTAGGCTGGGACTTCTTTTGTTAGTAATAAATAATAATGCTGCCAAATGTGTTCAAGGATGATTATATCATTTCTAACGACAGTGAAAAATGAAAGTGTGAGAGAGACGGAAGTAATGTTGGTGCAAACGCACATTAATGATCTATATAGATAGAGTTTTCTCCAACAAAATCCAGTTACTTTATCTCTGTAAAAGAATTTTTCGAGTCGAGAGACAATTATTGAACAATGAACACCAAACACATCAATAAATCGTATAAGCCCGAGTAGTACCTTATATATTACAAATTACATACTATGTATTGGTATATGTCGAAAAATTAATAACACAATATATTATATTATTATATAAGTATGGTTGAATCGTTTTTCTCAATGTCAAATCTCAATTTTTACAAAAGGTGAAAATACTTAATCTTCCAAAGAAGCCGAAGATCCGTCTGTGTCCATTATCGCAGGACAGGACTCCCTTCGGCTAATGGGTCGAATCGGGAATGGGAAAAGCATTCCCCTAGGAGGATTGGATTCCCCTTCTTTCCAGTCAAAATCACTCCAATCAAAAACTGGATGGTCGTCGTCCTCAGGTGAACTATTATTGCTGACAGCTTCTGGTGTGGGTGTAGCAGGTGTAACTTTCCAAATCGTATTCAGCTGCTCTATTTCCCATGAAACAGGGGACGACAAAGAAGTTTCTGTGCACGTGCTGGTAAATCTTCTTCTAGGAGCTTCGCAATTCCAACTGTAAGCGTTAAGATGAACTTCAACCCCGTCTCCAGAAGGTTCTATGTCATCCCATATGTTATGAAGTGAGCCATGCCGTAAACTAAGTTCTCTATCATTTCGTAACTTACTTTCGTTGTGGGGCCTTGTCTTAGACTCTGTGTCATCATCACTTGTTTTGACTTCTTCTGTTTCGTCTCTTGTTTTTTTCGTCTCTTCTGAGTCATCCCATGTTGTATTTTCTGTATCATCGTCCATTGTCTTATTTTCGATGTTTTGTCTCGTATCGTCTGTTGTGTTTCCATCGAAGTCTTCTACTGATATTGAAGTCCCTACAGACGCTGTATGAACTGAAGCTCCTTGTGTGGGAGACAACTGATTAAAATACATGTGCAAGTTTCTTGATGTAAAGTTAGAAAAATCGGACATTGAGGTGTTCAATTTCTTTACAGAAGACCAGAGCTTTTGTGAGATCGGGCTCTCGCTTCCTTCAACTTTCTTTTGATCCATGGTTAACAATGAGCTATCGGATTTTCTTAAGGGTCGAATCGCAGATTTAGCTTTCGCAAATATATCCATCAGACTTTCTTTATAACTTCGAGTCTTTTTCTCTTCATTCTCCTCACCCTCAGCCATAACTGAAAATAAAAAAATCCATTTTTGTCAAAAAATATATTGTACTAAAGAAAAAACCCTTGTGTTAAGCTACAAATCAAGTTATTACAGAATTGCAGCTGTAGTAAAGGGTTTAGGTTTGAAGTTTGTGCTTTGTAGTGTGTACTTGTAGTAAAGGTATTTGCGAGATGATTCTGTACTAATTAGCGCTTACCGAAACGCCTGTTTCTTTCTCGTTGGATTCTGTGTTGCAGCAGAGAAGAATTGTTGAGAGAAAACTACTCAGAAGGAAGAATAAATGTCAACTGATGTACCTTAGCAGCAAGTGACGGTAAGAATAAAATAGACCGGGTACATATACGTGTGTATCTGCTAGGCTGCTAAAGACAAATGTAGAACTGGGGCTATGTGTGTATAAAACAGGTAGGTTTATGAAGTATTATATAATATAGATGTACGTTGCCTTTATGTTGTAACTTTATTTCTCGCTTGTCTTGTGAATCTTTTGGATCTACGGTCTACCTCTTTGCCTCTTTGCTTGTATCAACCAAGTGTACAACCAGTCGACTATTAGGATGTTTCAAAAGTTAGCTAGCGGCTCTGACTCTGATGCTCGCCAACAACTAATGGCATCGTTCTACCATTCTCTATCTGCACTCCAGGTTCACTGCGACTTCCACGAGAATAAATGCTGGAAAATATGTAGTCTCTGTTATGAGTGTGTGGCTAACACAATTATCATGGAAGAGTTCGTCTGCGAATATGCGTTATTCCTTTCGGATATGTACTTGTCGGCATGTAATGCATGGTTTATAGGATTCTTCGATTTGTGAAGAATCATGGCAGCTACTGCCACTCTTCAGACCTGGATATATTTATAACAATTCGGTTTTTGTATTACGGACTTATATGTACCTATATTATAGCCCTTATGTTATTACAGCTACGTGTACATAGTTGTCCTAAAGTCATTTCATGCAGGCGGATAGTCGCTAGGTCGTAGGTACGATGTATAGGTACCTGTGTAGATATATTCATTGAGGATATCCTTTTTAACCAAAGCGTAGCTGTAGTAGTAGTTTTACTTTGACTTTGACTACTAGGATTGGCTTCACAAGTCACTACTATTGACATTCTATCAATAGAGTAAAATCAAGGACTACGCTAAGACCTGCAACTGGTAAAAGAAAGTCTTTGTGTACTTTCCGATGCGATAGCTTCTTACAGGAAGTAAATTCCTCAACATTTTAACTATAATAAAATAAGCATAGCAAATACCAGCTACACATATATTTTATGTGAAATAACTACAAATGTCACATATGCATCCATATTACATTTACATTTATGCTTTAGCTTTGTGAATTATGCAGTGTAAAATATATGTGTATACCTATATGAAATCATAGAATTTTACAACATGCATGTAAAGCAAGATTGAAAATATAGGAAATAAGGATCTACCGACCGGAAAGTACATAGGTATTTCACGGGAAGTTAAAAATCTCATTCCGTAGTACAAAATGGGAACAATCCTACAATTCCTACTCATTACTTATTTAACCAGTAATTTTCTATACTCTTCCCAATGTTAGTAGAGTAATATGTTATTTTAGGTTATCCATGTTTCTTGGACAAGACACACCTGGAAATACCATCCCAGTTTTAGGCTTTATAGCTTATAATGTATAACATATATAAAGAATAGGATTTTTGAACAATAATTGAATTACAATGTTTTGATAGTAAAATGAAAAACGCAAAACATTTCATTATTTGCATACATAGCACATAGGTAAGAATTACTTACTACTTTAGATTGTAAATATTTATGTGTGCCAAATAACATCAGACGATTGTACATGGTGTATATGGCAATCAACATGATGGAATTAATACTTCACAGAATCGCTAGTGCTAGTACGTAGTATGAAGATTTTACGTTTAGGAATCCATACTTCACATGAACGTTCATGCTGAGCATCTGTCTCAATCTGTCTATCCAATAAGATATAAATAACTGATGAATGTGATGAATGGTTGGAGTTTAATTGGTTTAATCTTGGAACATGTACTGTCGTGGTCACAAGGTGAGGTTACATTCGAAGATAGGCTCAATTGGTCAACTCCTTCATGAGCATAACAGTAAAACATTTGCATTAAATTCTCCCTATTTAAAACCGTATATGTATCCACCAAAATGTTTAAAACCGATCAGTATGATTTCATTTATTTGTACAACATTTTCTTAATAGATTAGATATTTTTCTAATCTTCACCTTGCTTTACCTGTTGGGCGGTCAAACTACAGGATAGATGTTTTTGCAACCTTAGTCAAAGTAGATCCTGGGGATATAGGGGATCCGTTTATGCGTAATCGAACAGATAGACCTTTCATCATGTAGTCCCTTTATAGTCTTTAGCATGTACTTTGCCATAAAAATGATTTCATAGTAAATAATTAAGCTTTACAATTCTATAAACGTTTAACAGGCGATACTACCTATGACAATTTTACAACGTTACTCCGCTACGCTGATATCATATACCTACCACAATATACCACAATAAAATTATTAAGCACCATTTACCAGGGTGGTGTGTATGGTGGGCTAATTAAATAGTACCTGGAAATGAGGTTGCTTAAACTCAAACTGGCATCCTGTTTTCCAAGGGAGAATTCAGAAGGGAAACAAGTATTAGGAACTTTTGGTGGTATTGGTACATGGTAGTAATAAAATGGGGATATAACATGCACGTGTAATACAGACGTGATGAATAATATAGCAAAGAGCAATAGGTACATAAAATTCATTTACATTTACTTACTTGCGAAAATGAAAAGGTGTACAATCTACGTTAAGGTACATGTATATTTTATGTACTCCCATATTTAGGTAAATTTTATTTTAACTTACACATTCACAGTCTTTACATGGTGTATATGAATTCGTACAAACAGTTGTGCAAACTAGCACATCATTTGTGGTAATTGTTAGAAATTACAATTCGTAGGTATATTATAATATTCAAATTACAATCTATACGATAACTGCAACTAATCCGCTTGATGCATGTAACAAATGAAAATACTGAGGCTTTAGAGGCTACCATATTTGTATTTATGGCAGTGATTATTTTGCTGAATCAAATAATTTCCCCCTGAATGTAAATAGTTAAGACATTTTAAACTCCGAATTGGCTTACTGAAAATAATGAGTATTCATTAAAATATGAAAATTCTTCTGGCAATTATCATTATAGAGAGATAAGGTTTATTTAGCAGATTGTATGTATCTTTAGATCTACATGATTCAGTTTATGGATCATTTATAAGTATAACAACTACACATTACAGAATTTTTACCCGTATGAACAAACTTCTCATTCTTTATGATCAGGTCTAAACTTGTGAGTCATAGGGATGGGACATTATGTGATGCTCTAATGGACTTACACTACCTTAAGTAACATTTTGACTAACAGATATACATAGCCTTTGAAGGCAAAAATACATACATACATTGTACAACAGAAGTCAGTTAACCAAGTACACAGGAAACGTATATAGTAATTGAGGACTCTCGTTTGAATGGAGCGACTGCTCTGTCTGTAGAGAGGATATTCACAATACTACTGTAATCTAATCTCCCAAAATAAGCTAACATTTATATTGTGTGTCTATTTATCATGTTTACACTATGATGTATGAGTAAACATTTTACGTCAATAAAGTAGTGAAGGCTCATTCTCTACACGCACCGCTGTAACTTGTATATATCTAGTTTGTTGCTTAGTCATTTTATGTTATAGCAGGTATTTTTATAGTGTTATTTATTTCTACCTTAATCTCATACCTCATCAACTGCACTGTAGATCGAAAGTTAGTGTAAACTGTCACATTTTTGAAAAAATATTTAGAATTTCCCATCCTGACTTTTGTGTAATAAACTGAGATATTATTACTTACACTGCTTGAGCATTGTAATTTGGCATGTGCTAATTCTGCTAAAGTAAATAAGTGGAACCGAAAATGTAAGTGAATCTTGTCGAGCCGTAACTCTCACAATCAACGAAAAGAAATGTTGCTGCAGGAGCTACTTAAATGTAATCAATACTGTTATAATTATTGTAGCCATATCTTCGCCATTCTATCTCGTGTGTTTCTCACTTGGACAAGAATATGTTTCGATTTATGTAATTCAACAGGTTTTCTCAAGAACCGCCGCAAGAGAAAAAGAAATTGGATACCCGTTCTTTGTTTTACAATCGGTTTCTTCATACTGTTTGTACTACACGGGCATCACAACATTGTATATGATACAAATGAAAGCGGTAAGTTGGGGAGAAGCACAGTCAATGTATTAACATTGTCGCAGTGGCGGATCTAACATATTTCAAGGGTGGGGGGAGAGGTTATTCAAATCAGTTGTCGGCTATCGGATCGAATATAAAATCAGTGTTATCTAGTGTAAATTGAAATTTAACAGGGGGGGGAGGTTGAACCCGTAAAACCCTAATGTAGATCCACCAATGCATTGTCGTTTTAATAATTCAGTTAAAACCAAACAGGAAAAACTAAGATCATATTATATCGTAAAAATGTACAAGTGGTACACATGTTTTATTTGTTCAATTACATGGTTTGTATATGTGAAATTCAAAATTGCTGGAATTTTCTGCTAGATTCTACAGTTTACAACATCTATATTTCATACAGCTCCCCTACTTTTATAATGTATATTTATATACACCCTATATTCATCCAATTTACCCCACATAGACCTCATGAACTCATAAAATATGACATTAGTTAAGACTTCTTCTCTCGGCTCTAACTTATACCTATTACTGTTGTATTGTATTTGTAACAATTAATACCTACAACTTATATTCTGAATTTTTAAGAGACATATTTTCATTCTATTTACAGGCATCCGAACATATTCAGATTTGGATCTACTAATAAACACTAAATACTGTCAAATTCCTGATATTAGCCCGATAGAAACTGATGTAGTACCTCTACTAGAAATTGCGAATCACCCTCAAGATTGTATGCGAAGTCACTATCATTGGACATACGTAGATGGAAATGTAAGTTCACTTTTACAGCCTCACTGCCTTGAGATTCTCAAGGCAGTAATACTCTCAAGTTGAGACACAGTTTACCCATTATCTGTACAAATAATATACAACATTCAATTTGATTCATTGCATTAATTTTATAGAAAATTGTTATTAACACGACGGCTACAGCGGAATCAGGTTACAATGTCGATTACCTGTCATGCTGTTACAAGATAATTTTTAGAAAAGAGCAAGATGATATTCATTACGACACTGAAGCAGATAATTTACTCTCGTTAGCACAAAACAATTATTTTAGTTTTAAGGCTTTGACAATTGGTATTAGTATAATATTATGTAATCAAAATTGCTGTACAAACTATTTTCAGGTATTCACAAGAATGTTACAACATGGAAATAACAACTGTACCTGACCAAGGAGAATTTTTTATGGTAACATGTACTGCAAAAAATTGGGTTGGAGTGTACAATCTTTACAGGCAGTATCATTCTATACCCACCACCCAAACTTCAGATGAAACCAAGAGAAAATATCTACATTGGAAGAATGCGACAAATATAATTGAAATTCCTCCAAACGTTATATTAGTGGGATTGGATTCAACTTCCAGATTAAATTTTCATCGTCAAATGCTTAAAACAAAGAGAACATTAACAGAATTGGGTGCTGTGGAAATTCTTGGGTATAATAAAGGTATTTCAAAAATCTAATTAAATTCTGAACTCAATTAATAAAGGAGGTGTATGAAATATAATGTTAAATGTTTTTAAAAATGCATTGGGGGACAATACGTGGCCTAATTTCGGTCCTATGTTGACTGGATACAGTCTTCAAGAACTGGAGAAAATTTGTGTTACTAGTCCTTGGAAAAAGCAAGACAATTGCCCATATGTATGGAAAAGATTTGCAGAAGCCAATTATATGACTGCACATATAGAAGATGCCCCATATTTCACAGGTTTTAACTATAAAAAAACTGGATTTGTGAAACAACCTGTAGACTTTTATCTGAGGACTTTGATGCTTGCTGCCCATCAAAACGATCCTGATATTCTAAACCAGCTAAACCTCAAAAAGGTGATAATACATAACTCACAAATTCTCTGTATTATAGTATGCATGTTGTACAAATGTATTAGGCACAATAGTGTTCATTGTGTATAGTAACATTGTTTCTAAGTCTTTGTTTTTATGTCAATATTATATGTATGTTTTTAAGACTGAATATATCTCTTGTGTGGGATATAAAACCAATGACGAAGTAATTGTGGACTATATCAAACAATTAATCGAATTATCAGTCATTTCCAAGACCCCTTTGTACAGTCATAGTTGGAGCACCGCCCTCACACATAATGAACTTAATAATGTTCGGCTCCTTGACGGATTGTACTCCGATATGCTAAAAGATCTTAAGGCAAAAGGATATTTGAAAAACACTGTACTTATTTTCCTTAGCGATCATGGTAAGAATTTAAGAGTTATGACAGTAGTACTAGTATTTGTGATATAAAATGTGGTGGGAACATAATTGTAGGGCTTTGTTTTATAAAAATGGAATGTTACGCAGGGTATCGTTTTAGTGAAATCCGAGAGACATTCTCTGGTTGGTATGAAGAGAAGTTGCCTTTTCTATGGGTTTATTTATCCTCTGATATTCAAGAGCAATTTCCTCAATGGAGACAAAACTTGGTTACAAACTCAAAGTAAGACACTTTTGCTTTTGCTATACAAAGACAATTATAATATTGACTTGCATTAATAATAGTTGAAATATTAGTGTGTGCCTTGTATACTTAATATTCATGTTATGTGAATTATAGACGATTGACATCGACTTTTCATTTATATTGGACACTGGACCAAATACTAAAGACATTCACAAAGATAAATGAACCAATTGAAGACGAACGAGATTTTAAATCTGGCCAAGTCATAGAGCGGCGTTACCGAAATTCACTTTTAGATCCTGTACCTGAAGACTTGAGTTGTGATGACGTTGGCGTTTCGGAAACATACTGTGCTTGCTATCCTCTAAATCCTGTTGCAGTCACTGATGAAAAATTAAACCAAGCAGCTGATATTGCATTAAATTACATTAATTCATTTCTGCCTCTTCGCTTGTGCGAAAAACTAAAGCTAGAAAGAATTGTTCGAGGACATGCTCTTGACAGAATGCTGGATAAGCAGAATCAGCGTATAATTTATGTGATATTTTTTACTACTTTTCCTGGTAAGTTTATGTTTGAAGCATATATGGAATATTATCCTGATAGACTTGAATTTGGAAATTCCACGACTACATCTATTCAGAGAACCAATAGGATAAATAGTGATGTGAGTTGTGTAAATGATGGTTATATAGAATTGTTTTGTTTTTGTAAGGAATGAATTCACATTTCTCTTATCCGGTTTAATAATTGTATTGTTTCAAATTGATGTTTGTATGTCAATACGTATTTACAGAAGATATATTATGCCCTACAATTAAATCGAATCAGATACAGTTGTCTACATAAAGCCTTGTACCAATATATTTTTACGTACGCTTTCCTTGGTAATTATATCTGTGGTATATATACATTACTTACATAGTACCTCACATGGTTCTCATATTATATGCATATTATATTAATGTTAAAACTACTGGGTGCCTCAGCAAAAACTTTAATTAGGTACTTTAAATATACCGAGGTAAGTTCAGTAAGCTGGTTAAGTGCAGAGCTGTATTTATGGCACCATGTGCCGTTTTCTTATCAGCCTATCTTCAAATATCTAGACAATGGTATGGCATTGCTATTAATGCTGATAATTTAATGTGGTCCCATTCGACTAAATTGCAAGCGTATGCAAAATGTTGTAAGCACGTAACATTGAGTACCAAAAGTCATACGTCAAGTAAGCAAGATTAGATTACATAAACATTAACGAATACATGTAAACTAGTCAATATGCAAGAATCCCATGTTTCACCACTTTGCAGTCACACTACTAAGCTGTAATTGTACTTATTATACTGAATTGGTACAAGTAATATTCTTAGTACTATATTGCACTTAAAAACAGTTCCAATGAATATTTGAAAAGTTGTATCCATATACGTTATAAATTATTATATACAGTACAATATATACTATACTACATTAAAAATAATTGGAATTAGCTACGCTACAATATTATTACATCAGAATCATTGGCGGATCTAGCATAGGCTTTAAAAGTCCAAACCCCCTCTGCTAAATATGAATTTACACTAGATAAGAAGGCGTAAGTCCCAAAAACAGGTAATTTCGCCAAAAAACGTAAAATAAAGAAAAAATTACGCACCAATTTGATGCATTTTGGTGTGATTTGCTTTCTTTGCTCTAACTACGATATTATATAGGCTAATTATAGGTGTACTACATATTGACATTTTTACTTCTTCGAAAGCAATTTTTGTGTACAGCCTTGCTAGAAAAAAAATTATTCGACCCGATTACTGACGAAAGAACGAATCCCCCTGTAAAAATTCCTAGTTACGTCCTTGATCAGAATACTGTTTTCTTATCACAGGAAAAGTATTTTTTGTGCAAGTGTCAATATGTTTAGTGTCTACCACTCATATAGATAAATTTAATGCTTCACATGAGTTGCATTTCACATATATCGTTTCCATGCTCTTTTTTCCTTCACATGACATTACGTCATAGTCATTGTACAGTGTTCTATTTTGCTTCTAGTAAAAAAAGCATTGCGGTTTTGCATATCATGCAGGAAACCGAGTTGGGAAGATTCATTACTTCAAACATTCTGAATTTAAAGGGAAATATATTTTTAATAGCATTATTTATAGGAAGAAGATACTGATCAGTTGTAGTAATTAACTAGTAGCTAACTCATCGTTTCAGAATGATTCTCAACTGCAGATATTTTGTCATTTTTTTGTTTTTTGGGAGCTCAATTTGTGATGAGTGTGATGAGGTAAATTCATTAAATCGTTTATTCTTTATATTTTTGTCCATACATAATATTATTTGTTTATCTCATATCTTCATATCACATTACACAATATTTTTCAATAGCTTCGAAGGAGGATTATAGAGAATAGAAATATATGCCCGAATAACGAAGTAGGAAAATTTCCTATAAAAGGAAGCTGCACTGAATTTATTGAATGTACAAAATATCAAGGATTATCTAAAGCGAAAGCATCGCCTACAGCAGAATGTGGCCGAGAAGAAATATTCAATGGCACATTCTGTGTCGAAAGGGAAACTACTAACAGTGATAATAGTTGTCCACAGAAAAGGTGTTTTCCACAAGGTATGTAAATGAGAATTGGGAATATTACTCATACCAATGTATTTCTACTGTATATACATACACACGTAGATGCAGTTTAAAATAACCAATAGTAGTACTAATAGTAGAAATACATTGACTCATTCCATGTGTACACTACCAAATGATGTGTATGCCTATGTCATTAGTCATTATACATTGTGTTAACTCTAACTAATATGAATCATAACCCTTAATTGTTTTTACAGAAGCTGATTCTGTTGACAAGACGAATCTAGAATATGAATCTACAAGTAGTACTACAATGAAAAGTAGAGTTAGCGAATCTAAACCAAGAGGATCTGGACATTCTAGTGGAGCTAGTTCCAGCTTGATTTCCTTCTGCAAAATCATAATCAGTATATCTCTAATCGAATTTATTTTTGTACTTCTGTACATAAAATAAAACTATTTCGAAATTCGATAAAAATGTTTGTGTCTTACTATTAAATATTTTTGTAATAACTGCACAAATAAAACTACCAAGCTGGTTCAGTATCAATATTATAACAATGACGATATTCCATCATAGATAAATATTGACCGAATTTGTTACAGTGAAATCGAAAGAACAATAATGTACTACAACTAATAAAAATCGTAACCTTAGCTAAATAATGTTTGTAAGGTACTAATGTCCATAGTGTTATATAGTAAAGCTTATATTGTAAACTATGGCAAAATTCATATAAAGTTTGCATGTTATTTTTAAACTTTTAGTCGAACATTTACAATTATAAGGGGATATTCAGAATTACAATGTACATTATTTATATATGGACATTATTTTGGAATCTTTTTATTTGTTTGGAGCTGCATGCTAGTGGCAATTCACAATGTTTTATAGCTTTGTCATATTATAGGTAAATGTTCGACAGTCAATTTGA
This sequence comes from Pogonognathellus longicornis, assembly GCA_034694085.1. Taxonomy (NCBI): domain Eukaryota; kingdom Metazoa; phylum Arthropoda; class Collembola; order Entomobryomorpha; family Tomoceridae; genus Pogonognathellus; species Pogonognathellus longicornis. The sequence goes on from JAQFYB010000037.1 coordinate 69,719, forward strand.
GGTTGCTTTTCAGTCAAAATGTCATCAAAGAATCAAAGAAAAACATATTTTGTGCTACAATATATTTATATGAACACGCATTCATTTATTTACATTTTAACTTAAGTGCTGTAAAAATTGATGGCAATGGGAATGTATAAAGTGTCTGTAATATTAGTGAGCATATAATATTACACTTTAATTGTGCCAAGTGTACATCCTAAGTTACTACAATACAATGATACTGGTGCGGTCTGTAATGCAACGTACCAACAAGACAACGTAAAGAAATGTAAGGTAAGTAAACTGCAAATAACGTCGCAATGCTAAGCGCTTTTTTGCGTGCCATTGCTACCAGGACACTTTATGCGAAGCTTTTACAATTACACATTGAGAGCTTAGTCAAAAACGAAAATTGTGTACTAAATGACTTGTGTAGGTTTAATCAATTGTCTATGTAGGTATCTATATAATATAAACAAATATTTGTTTTTCATACTTTGAAATTAGATATACAACTGAGCAATGTTATTAGCACACGGCACCACATATTATGACATTACAAACAGTACTGACCATTTCTACAAACATGGGGTACAAAAGGGCTTTTATACAACAATTGAACGTATAGAACAAACTATCCAACTTTTATCATTGGCTCATTGTTAATACTAGTTACTCAAACTTTAGACTGTTCCATGGGAAAAATTATTTCCCATAACAGTCTCTACTCTAGCAGTTATTTTACAAAAATTGTATTTGAATTTTGCTGTGATTACATAAAAGGGTTTGTGCTAATTATTAGAACATTTTTGTAAATATGGATCTGCAAGGTCATCCAAATGTAAACCGTAATATTCATCGTAACGAAACTAAGCACGAAATTGCCGGAATTAGAGACACCAGGCAAGATGATATAGCTCGGAAAAATAATTTCAAGAAGAAATACAGAAGGAAATTTTTTAAAGGTCAAAATCTGTGGTGGTGGAATCCTCCTATGTATTCCACAGTAGCAGAGTTTTGTTCCGACACCAGTATCCACGGATTTAAATTTATGGCTCAACGCAATCGACACATTTCCGAAAGGTACAAATGATCAAAAATAAATAGCGATTTGTATATTATATACCTACATTACATAGATCTGTTTGTAGAATTTAGCAACAATTCTTTCATATTATCTGCAGAATATTCTGGCTGATTTCTTTTGGAATCGGGATCGCAGCGGCGGCTGTGCTAATTAACAGCGTTTGGACACGCTACCAAGAAAATCCTGTAATAGTAACGTTTATGCCTACAGATCAAAATATTAACTCTTTGCCTTTTCCAGGTTAACATCTACTAAATTTATTACTTTTCATTTCATTTTTATATTGAATTGTGTATGTGTATATGTACTGATGAAATAATGGGTTTTTTAATCAATAGCTGTTACTATTTGCAACATGAATAAATTTCCAAAAAGCAAAATAGAGCATTTGTTACGGTGAGATTGAAACTTCAAACTAATATGATAATTTTTGTTTTACAATAGTCGTGACAATTTGAATTTTCATATTTGATAATAATAGTAATATTATATTGACAGGCAAATGAAGACAAACAGCACTGAAAAACAACTGCAGTTTGTTGATAACATTTGTAATACTCAGAGAAGTTTTTCCAAACTATTGAATTATTCTTATTCAAGAGGGTCAATCAATAGTAAAGTTGATGCGATCAGTATAGAGGAACGCATAAATCTTCTGAGATTAATATATAATGTACTAAGCAAGGCTACCACTATTAATTATTAATCAATGCTTCACATAATTACATGAAGTTAAATGAATTATTTATTTTATGAATTAACACCCAGCAGTGGCGGATCTAGGATTTTTCAAAAGGGGGGGGGGAGTTGTTTAAATCGATCGAATATTTATAGTTGTTTTTATAGCAAACCCGTATTAAAAATTGATTTCGGAGAAGGAAAAATAAAAGTAATTTTTTCAATATTTTACAAAGGAGGGTTGCGCATGTAAAGTCTGTTACTATATCCGCCAATGTTCACAGTTCACACCATCACCCACTCAAGTAGATATTTAAGTATTAGGTGTATATTTATATGTATGCCAATTTTATTTCATTTTGCAGCAAACATTGCAGTGTGATGAATTACTAAGATTGTGTGTCTGGGACCATGACCCATATAATTGTTCAGATGTAAGCTCATATTATTTCGGATTTTTTTCATGTAATTCATGTAAAATTCTTTCATGATGTTTTTCAAGTATGTACATAGTATAATATGCAATGCATAATATACTATCACTATTTATTTGTTTATAAACGAACAAATTTAGCTACAAACGAACGAACATTTGTAGCTAAATGCGGGAGTGATAATTTTTGTCACACTAATGTAAAAGAGCCTAAATGCATTGCAGCTCCTGTGATTTCCTCGTTTATTTCGTAGAGACTTGGGAGCTGATAGTTACTAGTTAAAGTCTTAAAGTTACTAGTAATAAAAAATGTAGTAAATAATTTGATACCCAGAAATAACTTCTAATATTGTTTGTTTTTTCTGTCATTTGACAAAGCTTTTTAAAGGGTCTATAACCAACTACGGTAAATGTTGTACTTTCAATGCGCTCCCAAATGAACTTCTATTCAGAAGGTATGATTGATGAACTTAAATAACAATTTCGATAACTATATTGTACCTATACATATTCCTGAAACACCAATTATTTATACAGAAAGTCTAGCATAAAACGTTGGACGGATGAGGAAGTTAGCGATTGGGGAAAATTAAAGGTGCAAGACAAGTGGGTACTATTAGATAAAGGACTTAAATATCCTCGAAGGCAGATTCATGCAGGAATGCCCTATGGTCTATCAGTGTTGATTGATCCACAAACTCATGAATACTTTTGTCCCATATCCGACTCTGAAGGGATTAAATACTTGGTGCATAATCCGTTAGAAATAGCTCATGTACATGAGTTCGGATCTGCCGTGGGAGTGGGGAGAGAAGTATTTGTTGAAGTACAACCAGATGTTACTCTTGCGGACGAGGAAATAGACGACTTTCCTGCTGTATATTCTTGAATTATTAATTAATATGCAATGTGATAGCACTAAATAAATGTATATATATAGTGTATGTAAATAGTAATCTTGTAATCTAACTTGCTATTCAGGAAAAACGACTTTGTATTTTTGGATATGAACGACAACTTCAAGGCTTCAAACCCTACACCATCAATAATTGCATAGTTTCGTAAATCAACTAATTTGTCATGTTTATATAAAGCCTTCCATGGATTTATGCAAAAACGGTTACTGACAGATGCATTTGATTTTTAAATAGGATGAATGCATAGCTCAGTATTATTCTGATTTATGTGGTTGTATAATGTTATACCAGCCTCCAATTAAAGATGCCAAGAGATTATGCGCTGAAGAAGATTTCCCATGCTTACAAGCTACAAATGGTACTATCAGTAAAACATTAAAAATGGAATATATTTAACAAAATTATAAATGTAAGGTAATATTATTTAGATAGTACTTATTGTTAGGCCGCAAATATCTGATTACTGATTCAAATTGTTTTAGCTAAAATTTTGGTGGATATTGCTGTATCGTGTCCTTTATGTGAACAACTCTGCGAAGATGTCAAGTACAATTACGACACTACATGGGCTGCCTTACAAAATTCTTCGGACCTTTGGAAATCTCACAAAAATGGGAGTGTGGTTCCATGGTACAATATTTATTCATTTGTATTCTCATTATTTATTGCTACCATAAGTTCCTTGTTATTATCGTTGCAAATAGCAAATAAGCCACTTAGTTGATAATCTTTGATTTTACAGGGCAGATCATCCAATGTCTATCGTACATATTTATTACGGGGCCCAAACTACAGTTCCAAAATATAGGAAGAAATTATTTGGAGCGGTTGATTTAATAGGTTCATAATCTAACAATATCTGTACATTAAAAATACATAGTACATACCTAAATACTTTGTATGCACTTTCAGTAGGTACGTAGAGGTGGGAGCATTCACTCTTTTTACAACCCGTATCAAACTCGCTCCGCTTTATTTCTACCCGCAACCGCCCGGCCTCCGCAGCCAATCCCCAAAGTTCAACCCAAACCGCCCCGCATACAAAATTATTAATATGATTTTATATACTAAAGTGGGCATACTCCACTAAGGAAATTGCATTGTTCTATACATACACTATTTCTCCAAATTTTCTTTATAGGTATGTAATTATTTGTTCCATGATGCATGATTCCAAATTTATCTAATTTCAACCGGCAACCCGGTGGAAAGTTCCGCAGTTTTTTCTTACGAAAATTTAAGCCCGCAATTTGCGGGGCGGTTGCAGATTCCACGCACCGCACCCGCCCCGCTCCCACCTCTAAGTAGGTAGATAAGTTGGGTACTTCAAATTTTCTTTCCTTTTAGCCAACGTCGGGGGCATTCTTGGACTGTGTCTAGGAATCAGCATATTGAGTGCAGTTGAAGCAGTATACTTCTTCACAATAAGGATGTTCTGGAAGAGAATAAGAAGAATGACACTAGGATACCGAGTCGCAAACATATTTTGGTAAACCTTTCATCTTGGTATTCACATATTTCAAAGTAGATATTCATGTATTACAGCAAGAGACGGAAGAAGATTGTTCAAATTAAGGCAGTTAGGTAGTAAAAATATTGATTGAATAATTAGTTTTCATTGTTTGATTCGTTACCAATATAAGGTTGGCATATAACAAACACAAGATGCAAAAATCATCAAAGAAAAAACACTACGTTTATGGAGCGAACAATATTAAGGACAAAATCAGTTTGATCGATTTAGAGGGTCCATATAACGCCAACTTTAAACTGCCTTCTGTATACGAGGACGGCTATGACAAGGACAAAAGAAACACTTACTTGTTCCGAAAACAGCATGCTACTTAGTCATTATCATTGTATCCAGCAAAATTCATATTTAAATGTTTCAAATTATACTATTGTATTTACAGCAATAAAAAAACATATTCACTTTAGATCAGTATCTCAAATACCATAAAATATGTCCCTGCTTTATTTACTACAGAATAGAAATTTTCACTTTTGCATGCAAAACTATTCCTGTACTATAATTTTGCTTCACCAATGTTGTGATTTTTTAACACCCATACTACCCAATGCACTTAACCATTCCTAAAACTAAGCATGCAACCAAGCAAATACATTAATAATGTTTTGTTGCTTTAGTTCATCATAATTCTTAGTGCATATCAGTTAGTAATCCTTCCTTTCCTATTGTAACAATAGGGTGAAATACAAAATCAATTTACTGTTGAGTGAGGTAGAATAAGAGGTATTGAATTGCATTGTGTGTGGCAGTATTTCCATTGCATTAAATCAATTGCAGTTTTGTTCAGATCTGGGAATAACGTGTGCAAACACATTGCATAAACGGTTATCTGTTGCGTGAATCAGTGAATCTGTTTTAGCGAACAAATGCATTGACAGATCTCAGATTCGAGGCAATGAATGTTTATATAGAAAAAAACTTGCCCAGCTAATTTTATAACAACCTATAGTGACATTCAAAGGTATGATGTGACTGCTGTATTTTAAAGGATGATTTTGTGAGCTACAGTATTACGGGTGCATTAAGTATATTATATGTATTGGATGCATGTTGACTTGACATATTTATTTTGAATGCATAGTATTATAAATACCTACTACACTAGCAAACACAACATACAATTGATTCTTTGTGTTAGTCTTATACAGCAAATCGACCACTAGAATAGAATATTACATCATTGTCTGATTGTCTCATGATTTTGTTTAAAATCAACGAATAACGCTATAACTTACGTTCTGAAAAATGCATATTTTTAACTTTTAGCATTGTCAAAGAACTTATTAACTTATATTGCTAGTAGTAGTGTTAGTTCAAACTTGATAGTTTGCAGGGAAGTCAATCTTTTGGAGACAAAGGAATTTACATTTATACTATTGCAACAAAGTAACTAAATGGATTAAATGAAGATAGCATGAAATTGAGACGGAACAAGAGGAAATTGTTTAATGAACAACGATACATGTGGTGGAATCCCCCCATGGAATCTATTGTCACAGACTTTTGTGACAATACTACAATTGGCGGACTTAAATATTTGTCTAAACGAAATATCCATATTTCAGAAAGGTGACTTTATTACTAATCTTATTCCTAATAATAATATTATTATATCCTAATTATAGAACAATAAATTAGGCACATCATGTAAGAGTGTTGTTTAGTGAAATCTCGTACTTTCAATGAATTTATGATTTTTTATTGCCTTTAATAGACTATTTTGGATAATTGCTTTACTCGTTGGGGTTGGCGTATGTGGTGCGCTAATTGAAAATGTATATTCAAGATACAGTTCTAATCCCGTGATAGTAACATTCATGTCTTCAGAAAAAGCTGTGGGCAAAATTCCATTTCCAGGTAATGTACCACGTACCTACACAACATTATCGCTCACGGAATAAAGGATTTAGTTTTTTTGCAGTACCTACCTTCAACCAAAGCTGTATTTAGGGAAGACAAAGGGGGCAATTGCCCCCTCCGAAATGGAATCCTAAATACGGCTTTGCCTTTAGCCGTACCTACTACAAAAATAAAATACTTTAATAAAGACTCTATTCCGTGATTATCTCCTTTCATACTACATACTTGTAAAACTTGTAATCATTAATTTAAGTAGTTAATATTGTATTGTAAGTATATATGATAGTGTTCACTACAATAGTGTTCATAGCCCATGAAAATTAATATTTGTTTCAGCTCTGACAATATGTAACATGAATATGTTACCAAAAGCAAAAGTAAAGGAACTGGAGGAGTAAGATAATACATGAAACAAAATAATACTTGCAAAATACATTATAATATGTTTTACCTTTACCGCTATTACTATTTACTTTTCAGAATAGTACGGCAACTAAGTACTGGACAATTACGGAGCTACAATGCTTCCAAAACCAATAACACCATACAAGAAGAATTAACATTTGCAGAACGCATCTGCAACATGCAGAAGTCTTACTCCAGAATATTCAACTATTCAGATAGCCGTGGTAAATTCTCCGTTCCTATCAATAGGACGTTGCAAGGAGAGAATATCAGAAGCCAACTTGTTAACTTTATGCGTAGTGTACGTATTTAGTAAAATTTTTCAATGCCCGTCTCATAGTAATTGTATATTATTTGATAATGCTCTTATGTATTGCATATACTACCTATACCTACCTGTACGTATAAAAAATACATGCTACCTAGTACCTACCTAGATTGAATGCATGTTGGCTTACACTTACACAATGTATATAAATAACAGAAACTATAACGGTCGATTCAAGTTTCATGTCATTTTTAATGTTTCAACAGAACACTTTGCCTTGTGATCAGGTAATTCACCTTTGCAAATGGGGAGGAAAAAATACTAACTGTTCTGATTTATTTAGATCAACGGTTACTGGTACATAGAATAACTAAAAACGTCTTTTCAATATGTGCTATCCTCTTCAATAATCAATGAACCTAATATACCTCCATATGTTATACATTGTTTACAGATTTTGGAAGTTGTTGTTCATTCAATGTACTTCCAAGGTTATTAATGTTTAAACGATCAGTTAGGTAGGTACGCAGATTATAATAATATAGTAATATATTATACATTTATGGCACAGTATGAATTTTAATCGAATCGATTTTACTTTTTCTCAGAGCTGATTGGTCTGAAGAAGAAATAAGTGGATGGAAAGAATGGGATTATGTTAAAAATTGGGCGACCCTGGAAGATCATATCAGATATCCTCGTAGACAAAGGGTTGCAGGGCTCAGCAGAGGATTGTCCTTATTAATAGATCCGAGCATTGATCAATATTTTTGTCCATTAGCCGATTCGGAAGGATTTCGTTTCGTGATACACAGCCCTTTGGAAAGAGCTCAAGTTTTTAAATCTGGGGCTGCGTTGAGTATGGAAAAAGAAATATTTATTAGACTTAAGCCAGACATAATTTTGGCAGATCCAGGAATTAAAGTTTTTCCGAAGGTAGGAATAATTACAATCTATGTACAAGTATACCACGCTACATAGGTACTATTAGACAAATACTATGAAAAAATATCCAAAATACTAAATACCTACAATTGATTTTTATCCGTTCATGCTATGTACATAAAACAATGGATTGTCATTACAATGTAATCAGGAAAAACGAAAGTGTATGTTGGGGGATGAAATCAAATTGAATATGTATCAGCCGTACTCCAAAGAAAATTGCATGGTTCTTACTTTTCAATTGATATTTAATTTTAATTTCAAATTATTTAATATTTCTGTGTTTTATAAGTAAGTCTATGAAATATGGAACCTAGGATGAATGCGTGAATGACATTATTGCTATGAATTGCTCCTGTATTCCCCTCGCGAGTGCATCTAATAAAGCAAACACAATTTGCTCCGAAGAACATGCTAATTGTTTAGAACAAGTTGGTCGTAAGTTTTTTAAATTGTACCTTGAATATGTATAGACCTATAGATAATACTCTAAATTGTTGCCTACAAAATCCAAATTTTCAAAAATCTTGAATTTTCCTTCCAGACAATTTATACGCACTTGACAAACTACAAGATCATTGTGATCATTGTAAGCCTCTATGCGAATTTATCGGATATAATTACCATTCATCAGTTGCGGACTTAGATAATCTGAATGTATTATGGAAGAGTTTTAATGTCAATGGAAGTGAACCTAATTGGTAATTGGTCCTAATTCCTAATGTATTAATATTAGCTACATCATGCATTATTAATAGCCATTATTGTTAGTGCACTAATTGTATGCACGTAATATTATTAATATACATTGATGATTACTGATTACATTTCAACAGGGCTGGACACAAAATGTCTATTGTTCATATTTTCTATGATTCACATAGTAAAATTCCAAAAATTCGTAAACAGATGTACAGTACGGTGGATCTTATAGGTAACTTTTTGAATGTTATTTACTTTTAATGTGCTTATTTAGCGTACTCTATCATGGTTTATGTGCAAAAATTGATATTTATGTCTTTTGGTGTTACAGCCAACATCGGAGGTTAGTTACATGAAAATTTTAGTGTAAATATTTCCAATTTCCACCAGGTTGATACCTAAACACTCTTGTGAGGTATGCTTGCATTTAATATGACTACTGTTTATTAGTATTTGTAATCTCTCTTTAGGTTTAATGGGAGTATGTCTTGGAGTGAGTATGGTCAGTGTGGTTGAAACCATTTACTTTTTCACCATGAGGTTAGTATGGAAAACAGTCAGAAGGAAGACATTGGGCTACAGAGTGGCGAACGTATTTTTCTTGGCATTCCAAAACTATAAATCGAAGCAAAACATTGCAACAAGAAAGCCAAAGTTTTTTTCCAGTAAAACTGTCCAAAGCTCAAAAGGAAATAATAGAATACACGTTATTGATTTGGATTCTTGAAATATATAACAATAAAATCTAATTTACTTGTAGCTAATTCTTACTGACTTTTCATAATAATTTGTACCAATTCTATACGAATTCATGACAGGATAATAATTTACTTTCTGTTATGTAAATTGAAGGAATCACATATTATAATTAATTATTCAAGTACGTCAAAATGGGTATCATGTGTATAAGGTTTCTTAACATTCAATCGTATTTGACTTGAGCTGAGTTTTATTATTATGGTTAGATAATTGGGAGTATCTAGGTATAATCGTAGCGTACGTAATAAAGAATTCTTTATTACGTACGCTACGGTATAATATACTTTCCATTTCTCTTACCGTATTGTATTATTGTTTATGTTCGTCAATGCTCATTGAGCCATTATTAACATAAAATCACGCAATTTTACTTATACGCATAATACCTGTCTACTTTTTTTTATTTCTTGACCAAAGATAAAACTATTGTCTATAGTGTGCTTCTCAATAGCAAATGATTTCTTAGGCCCATGAATCATTAAAACACGAAGAAACTAATTGTTTTATTGTTTTAGCTGGTAATAATTTATGAAATAATATAACTTTTGTACAATGTAATAATGACAGTCCCTGTAACTCATGAAACGATATCGGCAAAACAGATATTAATGTATAGGTAGTAGGTAGGAAAATATAAAAACGAAATCGCATAACCTTCGGATTGCCCCCTATGAAGCATTATTTTTTTCTCAAATTATGCCATTGTACACTCATTAAAACAGAAATATACATAATAATATGCTTTATTTCAATTTAATTATGAGAAAATTAATATTCCTTACATATATTCAATACAACATACATGCATATAAGGAACTAAGTTATCACTTTGTATTGTATGTACAAATGAATATTTCCTAATATTAGTAATTTTAGTATAACATGTATGTACTAGGTTGGATTCTAGTAAATAATGCAAACGCCCCCGTGAGAATTATTATGGTGTCTATTTCATTGTGGATAGGATTTACATTCACCCAACACACCGACATGTATATAGAGTTTCTCGTTAAACTAGTGGATAGGTAACCAGTAACGCAGATAAAAGCAAGATTGTATGATCAAGCTGAGAAAGAGAGACAACTATACAACTATTATCTATATATTTAATAGTTTAGCAAATAAAAATATTAATCACTTCGGGGCTTCGATAAGATAACTGTTAACATTTAAGAGTATAATGTCTTCTTCATTACTATGCAAAATGGGGTGTACAATAATTTCTTAAAAGTGCAAAACCGAATAGCATTTGATTTTCATAGTAGATGGTATCTTATATTTAATATCAACTCTGGATTTTAGCTTTTCTTCTGCACAATGAACCAAAATATAATAATATATCTAAAGAGCATCATACCACTAATGAAGTTTACTTTTCTTAAAGTAGGCTTTCTTGAAGAAATCGACGAACAAATAGAAGTATGTAGCATACATCGTTAATGCAAGGAAAATATTTTTCTCATATCTATCACATCCTTGTTGGGTGGAATCTAAAAAAAGTTGTAATTATAGGTTATCTAGCGGGTAGAATCTACACATCAAACTGGAATCATTTTTGAAATAAATTAATCTGAAATCTTACATATTGCTCGTAAGGAATACACGTTTACAAATGTTCCCATAATCATCTGAGAGATCTGAAGTATTGTTATACACATTGCAAGTTTCCGAGGAAGTTTAATGCTTGCAGCCTGTTAACATTCAATTAAACCATAACTTTTAATTCATTTTAGTATTTTCAATTTATATATTAATGTTAATAATGTATTGTGCGGTTCATTTATACGTACCCTTAAACCGTAGTAAGTGTACATCAAACTATGTACGAAATAATTCATTGTCATAAACCAACGGTGGCATGGATCATGTGCGTCGTAAGTAAACCATGTGTAAATCATAACCGTAGCATGGTGATACGGGTGAAGGAAAATTAAACTCTGTTTTCTAAAAATAATGAAAAATGTATCTCCGAGTTCCGCTACTTTTGAGAACGTGCCCATTAATGCCCAAAAGGCAAATGTATAAGTGAGTCCTTCCCTAAATCAAAATTGAATCAAAACAAAATCAATTTTGATAAGGATTATTGATTTTAAAATTTATTTAAATAGTAAATGTATTTACTTTTAAACTAACTCAACACATATTTTTCTCTCTGTTTCACTTAAAAATTATGGCATACTTATAAATAAACATAAACTTGAGGAAATCGTGTAATAATTGTACTTAAAATTGTACCTTGAACAAATGGATTTATGCAACCCATTTGGCTGTATTAAAGTGTTCCAGATTTCAGGGAACGATCGTGCGAAAGCAGCAATCGAAAATAGGGCCAAACCCACATTCCAAGCTATAAGAGATTTTCTCAATTCAAATCGTTCACGATTTTTCATCCATTTTCGTCCAGTTAATATGAAGGCAACGTAAATAGCTGTGAAGACCAGACTGAGCGTCCAGTTTTGTTTTAACCAATATCTCCAGAATGGAAAATCAAACTTTTCAAAGTTGTAGATTTTCATATAATTTGGATCACTAACTAAAGGATACTCCGTTATGTTGTTCATGGTGAAAATACTAAAATACTATTCAAGGTGTGCAGTGTGAGATTCGTTTTTGCAGCGACGACACTATGTAGAGATGATTCGATATTCGCAAATTCCTGTGAATTTAAAACAACAAAATCCGTGAAAAACTTTTAGTTACGCTCTTGAAAGATTTTGCGAGAATAATAATCATAGTGGTGTTGTAGCATTCTATATCTACCCTCTGTCTATCTCTTTCATTCACTTAGTTAGCTAATAGCTACCTAGTGCAGCCTGCATCGTACAAATTATAATCTTCACATACTTAAATTGACAAGTCTTACGAAACATTATGTGTAATAATAAATTAATGATGAATGCTCATATATAAATATAATATAATAGCTATGTATATACATAATGCAATAAAATGTCTCACACGTGTATCCCATAGTTTTATGGTGCTTGGTGCAGCACGCTACATTGAAATTTCAATTGAATGATATGTGCATGTTCGCATTATTTTTATAAAAATGTGTGGTCTTTCATACATAAATGAACTCTTGTACCAAAAATGTATGTACTGTGTTTTTCCGTCTCATTAGTCGTATCCGCCTTGGTGGAGATGGAGACTTTGAGACTGTGAGTTGATGGCACTAGACTACCTCACCACTTAGGGCTATAAGTTAATCTATGCATAATAAATTGTTGACTTTTATACATCTTACAGCGTTATTATATTATTACTATTAGTGTATGTATACTGTATACTTAATAAAAATGCTACTATACTGGTCTCACAATGTCACAATTGGCTGGAAACGAAATATGAGACACGATATTAGTTCTGTATGTACATTTAAGTCACAATTTGTTGTATGCTTCTGTATTGCAATTCTAAAGGTCGTAATAATTTACCTCATTAAATCCTGATATGCAAACTAATAACGTACTTATTCGTCTTCATGCTATTATGATTTTTAGTTGCTGGTATTCAATACAGTAACGAGTCGAATCCCCATTATAATGTGGGTATAATATTGTATTAAGTAGTATATCAACATCAACCAAGCTGATACATTTCGGTTTTGCAATTTTCTTATTTTGAACACTTAATTTTTCCTTTATCAAATCCAAGATTTGTGCAGGAAATAATTTTTATTATTTGGTACTGGTAGAGCTCATTTGTAATGGTACGTTCTTCACAGACAATAGATACCAATATTAGTCGCTAAAAGTTCGCTCACATTTGGGTAGTTCTGTGACAATTTTATCTTTTATGCAGAATATGACGAAGTAATGATGTTACCACCATCGTACCATCATTATAGGGAGCGACAGCTTTTAATCAAGGACTTCCTAATTCTGGTCTTAGAAATTGAACCACAATTTTTTTATTTTCTGTTGTCCTTGTATGTAGCTCTTCTACCTTAGGTGTTTAAAATAATAGTATCACATTAGACTCTACAGAAAATCAGTTAATGTGATCAAAATTGAGATATAATATACATACAAGTAATTACCTAACTTATCAATTAATTATGCAATTAATTAATAGTTTTTATATAAATAAAATACTACAAATAAAGTATACTAAAGTCAACGAAAAGGGAAAATGTACTTACCTAATCTGTACTTGAAGATCTTGCAAAAATAATTGCTGTGGATGCAGATATATATATAAGTCGCACGTTCTCAGATTTGCCGAGACAGCGTTTATGTACAGACGAAGAGTGTCAACACTAAGTTTTCCCTTGACAGTATAAATTACAAATATTTGAGTCAGAGTGCTTTGCTTATACTACTATTACTAGTAGAAATATAAGTGTTGAAATTCAGCTTTGATCCTGTACCTCATTCATTAATTCCTTATTTGTTTGAAGTTGGGAAGTTGTAATAAGTTCTACCACAATTACTACCATGCACTTGGGTATACCACAAAGTTTTAAAGGTTAACATTACATATACATATGTACATCGTGTGAACGTAGATACAATTTATCGTACCACTTACATGCATTACGTGAACGAAGTAAAGTGGCATGGTAAATTGTATCTACTCCAACACATGCAAACACAATAGATTACTTTGTGATACAGCATGCCTACTGAGTGTATACCTTGGTGAGTGTACAAAAAATGTATTATAACTACAAGGTCAATGTTATTTCCTTTGTATAATAAGAATTTCTGCTAAGACAATTTTCGTACATTACCTAGGTATGTTAATATTATGGCTGTATTCACTGTACTGTATGGTTAGTTGAGACATGAGATGAGACTGTGAGTGTATTGATAAATAGTATCCAAATTATTGAATCTTGAAACCTAAATATCTAAATTATATTACATCTAACGATTCGCAAATTATTACTTATGTAGTGCAAGAGCATGCATCATGCATCTATTTGTATTACAATATATATGCGTAAACATGTGATGCACAGACGACATAAGGGATGAGGATCGTATGACACAATAAGTTATACAAGTAAAAAACTTTCATCAATTTAGCACGTGGCCTACTCAAGACAGTGCACCACAATCCTGCATGTATGCATATGGAATGAAATGTACATGCTGCATGTTCAAAGATGAGATGCAATATTTTTAGTATTCTCATTCCTACAGATCCCATTTACTTAAAATCTACTCGGATCCTTTCAGCTTTGGTTTTCACACAACTCACAAAAAATATTTACCAAGGTGAATATATTTTATTATTTTGAGATGTTTCACAATCTGAACTTTTTACCAAATATAATGAGTGAGAGTTTGCTCATGTAATGTAACATGAACATGCGTCACATTTTGTAACAAAACCTTCTTACAAAGTAGTAAACAAATGTTAATAATACATACATGGTAAATGTTGTTTGAGATACATCAAATTGAAGGTAAAGGTTCAAAGTTTTATAAGTGCTATACTAGGTATGTAGGTATCCTATTGTTTTTGTTTAAGTTGGTAGGAACCAAAAGGAAATAAAACGAGTTCTATTTCTATCAATTACTCAAATCATTTAATTTACTCATTACATGTTGTATGCTGAGTTAAAGCTCATCGACTATGTCACATGCATATTATATTTCATTTCATTTTTCTTATAAAGTAATGCAATAATGGTTCTTTGAAAAATATGTATACGAAAGTCCACAAGACGCTATAAGTTACTAAGATAAATCTTTTGCAAAGGTCAATTGAATTAATCTCGTTCGATAACGTGCCTGCTTATGGTTACTTGTTTCATTCAGTTTATAACTAATCCTTGAGATTGAAATGGTGAATGGAAATGCTATTAATCTCTACAATATTTAAAATACTATATAGTTCGATGTTCAATTCATGTTTGTTAAATTACTGTTACCGATTACTGTTAGTCAGAAACAGAACTAAACTTCGGAATGTTGCACTCAAATGAAATGCCTATTATAATATAGGTACATGTTATATCTATTCATAAATCAATGAATAAACAATATAATATACATCCTATCATGACGGCAGTGAAGGAACATAAACTGCAGTTCATAACGATAAATTTGCAATAAAAATATCCACAATGGATAGCATATATAAATACTGGCTACATGATACAGGCCAAACAGGCCCAATTCACCTAATTACGAGTAAACAAATAACAATTATCTATCGTGTAATGGAAAAGTCAACACACCTGATACACAAACTGATTGAGACAACGGATACTCCAGCGCACCTATTAAAAACATAACTCGTGTATAATATCCTTTTAAATATTGTGTAGTGTTATTTGTGCTTTTAGTAGGTACGTGCATTTGTAGTTACTCGATGTAGGCTACTACTAATTGAGTCGAAAAATGTAAACAGGTTAAATTCAAAATTGTAATAGAAAATGGTGTTAGCAACTGTAATTATTTGAGCGAGATAATTCTTTTAACAGCATACAGTTAGAAAGTTCATGTATTGTAATGGCTGGTGCTAAATTGTTTTGGGGGAAGGATCTTCAACAAACTGTAGTCTGGATTGGTATAATTGATTTGGTATAGTTGACATATTTTTTTATTATTAACGTTATTATTAACGTATAAAATAAAGATCTAGCTGTAATTCAATAGTGTACATATGGGTCTAGTGGTATATTTGTTTTTAACTCATTTTGCAGTTGATAACTTACTGTGGCCAGGTTAAGAACACTGCTACAAAGTGTTTCAACTATTTTGTTTAGTAATCCACATTATAATATATAAAATGTATGTATTTATATAGCTTGTAGCATTTCCCTATGCCCTTGTAAAAGTGCATGAAATTTTTCTCCAGCTATATGAGCTGATGAGCTCAAATGTTTATTCCGGCACATCTAAAGATGCTGCATATGAAAGAACTCGCCTTAAGTTGGAATGTAAGTAAAAGAATTACTTCTTTAAGACATAATCTATTATTGACAATGATTTGCAATTGATGAAACTTTACTCAATTTAAATAGCGTTTGCAGTTCTCATGATTTTACTGATTCATATAGTTTGGATGGGATTTGAAGTGTACCTCAGTAAAATTATTAGAGATGGTGCATTAAAGGTTTATCATTTACGCAATTAAAATACTTGTTCATAAGGTAGCAGCAATTTTTATATTTGACAATTCATATTATTTAAATGAGTTTGAATGTATATTTACAGAAAAACTTTACCAACTGCTTCAAATGGTTCAATTTTCGGGTGGCCCTATTGATGTTTGGAACATACCTTACATTACTTGATATCGCGACACAAAATTATAATCTCTCTGATGTCTTATACGAAATTAAGTCTGTTTATCGAGTTTGTACCATGGTACTTGTCAAGTGTTTCATGAACCAAATTGAAGAAATTGCAAAAAGTGCTTGGACTTCAAGGATAGGTGTTGCATTACAGGATATGGCCTTAGTCTAAATTTAAAATTTTAACTACCATAATCTGAAATTAGTCATGCCTCCAGGTACGGAAAATAACAATTTTACCATATATAAAAGTGAAGCTCGATTCTGCCCCCGCAAGCCCCCGAAATCGAGGCTTTGATTGGCTACACCGTTTATACGACACTTTGTATAAAACGTATACCCCTTCCAGAGCTACAGCTTTCGAGCTTCAATTTTATTTTTGTTAAAATTGTTATTTGCCGTACCTGTGTACACAGTAATAGTTAACGTGCCTTGGCTTTTTATATTATTTCATTTTTACATATTATACCCTTTACCCTTCGCAAGTTTCGCAATTGCCTCCACACCGACCCCAAAATCGATTTCTGGATACGGCCTTGTATTTACATCAAGCTGTATACTGAAAATTCGATTTCGGTCCGACAACAGCTAGAGCATAACCGCAATATGAGAAACAAGAAACAATATATTATGATCGCATATATTGCAAAAAAACTGAACCAATTTGAGCCAAAATTAATCTAAAATAAAAGATAAACGAAAAATTTGTCAATTTTTGCCCTTTTATGGCAAAGTAGTTCTTTTTGCGATTTAGGTTGTGCAATTGCCTCCTACTGTGTACAGCCTTGATTTATGTACAGGGTGTTGTTTAAGTAACGATAACAATTGGCATTTGTTTTGAGGCGGTATAATCTCATTCATCAACCAGGAAGAATTATTTATAAGTTTGGATGAATACCAATAGAAATAGCAGACTTCAACGATCATTTTCATACATGGATTACCTAAATTCGATTGTGTAATACGGTTTGAATAAGGCCTCATGGTAAAGGGTTCTCGGCCCTGTTAGATATGTGTTTTATATTGTAGCGTCAATAGGTTTTGTGGTAATCTTGTGGCACAATGTCCAAATTCTGTTAAATAGACATCTTTCAAATATAAATACCTATGTGAATATATGAAAAATGATAGACATAATTATTGGTATTGGCAGTTTGATTATTTTATTGATGTGTGGGTTACAATTACAATTATGAATTTATTCCAATAGGCATCACAAATTTGGTCGAAACCACACCTTGTCGGTGTAGACATACACAAAAATCTTTTCTGAGTTTTTCATCCTTACTATCTAGTGTGAACAAAATCTATATATTGTGTATTTATTTGTGGTGTTTATTGGGGAACAACTGTAGCAAACCGTACAGGTTTAGAATTAGATGTAGGTATACCTTCGTATTCCATAAGGGGGACGAAGCTAACCTTTTGCAATAATTGTCTATCATCCATATTGGCCCTTACTGCTCGAGAAAATTGAATATCTCCCGTATCCAATTCCATTTTCTTAACCACCATTTGCACAACCTCAAAATCCGTTGACTTGAACACCATTTTCCCCGTGTAAATGAAGTTAATAACCGGGATAACGCAATGAACATTATACTGAAGCATATCAACCGAAGCCGTTCGACACAAAGGGTCCTGTGAAATCGAGAATTTAAATTCATCAATTAAGTTTTATAGCTATGTAATGTTTTATAAGAATAAATAATACTTAGTGTGCTCTCACATACCCAAACGTTCTTATATGTCCATTTCTTTTCATTTAGAATGACACAATTTTAGTAGCTTGTTTGAATTAGCTTGAAATTTCTTTACCTTTCTTTACAGTAAAAAAGTAACAACAAAAATTTCTTCTTTGGTTACTGTTACATATTATATACATACGTAATATGTTGTGTATATTAGACACATACGTAATATGCTGTACATAGACATTACATATTACTATTTTCAGAGTTTGTCATAGGCATAATATTTGAAACAAAAAATAATTTGCCAGGATTTAATTTAAACCTTCTCCCTTAATCTGTTTCATTATGAATAAGATTAAACAGGGATTTTGTAGATTTGCGCAATCTTTAATTTAACAACGGTATGTAGGAATGCCATTCTTATAAGAGCGTGGTTGAAACTGGAGTTTCTCCGGAAGAAAGCGTTAGTCCAGATTTGTCCAGAATATTTAGTGAAAGCAAGTGAAAGCACACGTGTATCAACTAGTCTAATTGTATATTGAGAAATATTTAGAACGAATAGTACTTGATTAATAATAGCATCGGTAATAAATTTCGAGGCAGGACACATTACTATTTTGTGAGCCAAGATGAATCCTCCTTCGCAAAAAATAGATAGGTCCGATAATAAACTTCCAGTTCCCTTCTGCTGGTCTTCGTAAAGCTTCAGCTTTGTTTCCGACGGATCTTTGCCTAGATCAATAGTAACATAAAAAATGAAATAAGTTCTCTGTATTGTCCATTGCCAGAATAATGAATAAATATACTACAGAACTTAAATGAATAACTGAAATCTATCTGTGTGTATGTATACAGATAGATAAATAATCATCCCTTATTCATGCTTAAGTACCTTAAGTACAATCTACGTTAATCTCAATTAAAATTCTAACGTTTTTCTACTCTTTTTTACTACTACAGAATACTGATACTGTATACTATTCTCATTTAGTTTAATCTTCAAGCACTAAACAATTAAACAGCAATAAAAAATGGACAATTCTTACCAGAATCAATTTTAAAATCTCTCTCCCACGAATTATCTATGCCCTTCTGTTTGCCAAGAATGACTGCAAAGTTTGAATCCGAAGTGGATGCCATCACACAACAATTAATACAAATAATATGTTTCAAATTCATTCACCTGGCTGACGATGCACTACATTTGTCCACTTTCCCCATTCTCACTCTAGAAGTGTTAGAATTGTTATTGGGGAGCTATAAATAATTTGATCGTGCAGCAAAGCAGAAGTATTTGTTGCAGTTGCAGTGTGTGTTTCCAGCACTAAAAAGAGCTCTAAATCGTTTGGCGATGTTATTGTGGCGTTTCTACACTCTTCTCGTTGTAGAAAGGAGCAGGGACAGAGAAAGAAATGCAGCAGGTTGCTACGCTTTCGTAGCTCAGAGTGAAAGTGTATGGGAGCTGGATGGAGGAACACAGGAAGCTACTGAGGATTAGAATGCTGTGGAAAGTTCTCAAATATAAACTGCTCCAGTCTATAAATATCAAAGTACCTATGTATATATCAATAGCGTATATACTGGAATCCTTTTCAATTACTTCATAAGTCTAGTCAATCTACAAAAAGACTTATGGGACTACCACACTATCTTACTCAATATGGCAAAAAACACAAAACAAAAAATGCTGTGGTTTGGTTTGGTTGGGACGAGTTGGGATTCGTCGCTCGTATAAAATATATCGTAGATATAATATTGTCGGGCAACTCTCTGGGTAACTCACAACTCACTTTCTCGCTCTGCAATTCCTCAAGGTGCTATGTACGACTTAGTAGAAGATTTCATTGAAACACATCAGTTCACCACATGATTAAGTCTATTTCTTCCTAGGTATATACTGATATATAATCGTATGTAACACTAAATGAATACTTGGGTTGTTCTATGGTGCTTATTGTCTATTTTCATTGGTTGTTTGTGTATAATACGTGAGTAGCTTATATTTTATTGCACTATTAGTTAGTGGGAACAGACTGTATGAAGTATAAGTAAGTAGGTATGTAAGTAAGAGAGAAAACTGTTGGGTGAGTTTGAGTTGCCCACGAGGCTGATGTACGAAAGAAAGATGTAGTAAGAATTGTAAATACTTACCATTAGCAGTCTATGTGTGGAGTATATATTATTGAGGAAGATGAAGGCAAAAGTGTACTAGGCAATAGTCGTTACCTCCAGCTATGTTCATCTAGACTTCTTTTGCTCTCCGGGACAGCAGACAGCACCATGAACAACCAAACCATCGTAATAATAATAGCGGGTAGAGAGAGAGATGATGATGATATTATTATAAACCACCTAGCTACTCTACGTGTATAGTACAAGACGAAAGGAAGCCTCAGAGCAGTCAGAAAGCAGAGTGCAGTCAGAAAGGAGAAATCGATCAGAAATCATGAGTTCGTCTATGCTGGGGCTTGAGCTTGCTAGTTACTACTTTACTTCTACTCTTGACTTGACTTGACTTCCCATGTCTGCCAGCTAGGATAGTCAAATGTCAGCGAAATCATTAAAACTGCAGAGATGGCTTCATCCTTCCAGCCATACACACATATATATTTTATAGACGCCACATATTACGCATACACAAGCAACAAAACAACCGGCAGCTACCGTTCATGCTATATTCAGCTAATTCTTATAGCTGAACCAGCTGTTGACAATTTACGGTGGAAAGGTAGCAGCTAATTGGCTAATTTTCTCCACAGGCAAAGGGAGTGTTCCGTTGATTAAACTTATTTGGTGTTAGTAGAGTGAAAAACAGATAGACTCTTTTCACTCACACACACACGTCAAATCTAGGATTCCTTATACCTATAGATACAAGATTATAGTACTACATGCATAGGTACTGTAGGTACCTAGTACCTACTCTAGTGATTTTCTTAGGGAGACGAAGTTAAATACTAACAATGGTACTACTAATATATAGTACAAATTACATATGTCTTACCCCTTCCATGTTGTGTAAAGTTCTTTCTTTTACTTGTATACCTAAAAGTCAGTATTGAGTGCAGATTCAATACACCTGAATGACGCAGAACATCTTATTAAGTAGTGTCAACTACTTTATAGAAAGGATATTCCATTCTGTCTGTCCGTCTGTCTGTTGTGCAGATGCTCTAACACTAGTAGTATGGTATCTAGTACTAATATATTGTGATGGAGTATTTAGTAGGATGTCATATTATATATTAGTGCAATATATAGTATAATATAATGTATCATACTTGATATAGTTACTTTATAGGAACATCTTTTATGTCTGTCCGACTGTTGAACAGAAAAGCCATAATAACAACAAAACTCGCAACAAAACTATTAAAATAGTACTCTGTTTCCCTGTCATATACAGTGTGTTGACACTACTTTATTACATCTGTTTATAATAGTTTATTATATTACATACCAAATTACTATGCATGGCAATCACAGCATATTATGGTAATGTACCTGCACACTTTTATGACGTAAGTAGTCTAAAACTTTTGTCTTGTGTACTAGGTACAATAATATAAACTATAAAAATGTGTAGACAAAAATTACATGCAAGCTCTATAATAAGAGTCCGTTGTTGTATGGTGCTATATATTCTTATAGATACTTGGACCGTTTCTTTAAAGAATCGATCCAGATTTTAATTATATTATCATTCTGTCAGACGAAGATAACTGTAAATATTTGTAGAGCAATAAAAACATGGAAGTACACTTTACACAGAAGAATATTATTTTGATCTCTGGGTTCTGCGAATTCTGGAAATGAAATATCTCAAACCTATACAACCTTTATATGTAATTTAAAGACAAGGCTGTGCTTAGGAGAGGGCAATTGCCCGCTCCGAAATTGGAAAAAAGTACGTTCTTTAACAATAAAGTGCAAAAATTCAAAAAAAATCGCGATACGCTCGAATTTGATGCATTTTAGATGGATTTCAGCTTAAAATAGCTCAAATTTTTCGAGCTACGCTCGATAACAGACACTATTATGTGTCATGTTGGTATTTTGCCCCTCCCGAAATGGAATCCTAAATACTGTCTTGTGTAAAGATTGTATACCTATACTATATGTATATACTACACCTATAGGTACTTAGATAGTAATAGTACATTGTGCTTGTTAAAGCACAAAAACAACGAATTGAGTTTCATCTGTTGTGTTTACTTATACATAGGACTAGTAAAGCAATAAAATAACAATAAAATAACAATATTATTTTTATTGTGCTAACATAATTATAGTACTAACTATACAGCAGTACCTTATTGCCAATATTTTATGTAGAAGATAAGTAGTATCCACATATTATTATGTATATATATATTATTTATGATCTGATTACCTAATCAAAATAAGTACTTTCTGACATTCTATAACTACTTATCCATATCATCATAATATGAAAAGCAGAGCTTTCTTTATACTTGCTTGCTATGTATATTTATCGATTTTTATACTAATGTTTCTCTTGCATCCAGCCAGCATCCGTGATATATAATTTATCGTCGAGTCAACCTAAAAATAACCTCGGCCAATTATTCCAAACTCAAACGGAGTCTTCTTCCTACGTAAACATGCAAATAACACATACACAAACAGTTTCTCAGATTCAGTAAAAACCCAGAACACATCCAATATTGCATTTCAACTGATATAATGTTGCTACATGTTGGTATACAGTGTATATAGGTATGTTATTATTATCAGTATATTTTCAGTAGCTTACCTGCAAATACCTAGATACAACCGTTCTGCGTGTTTTTCAACGGTAACCTGATTTGTGCAATTCAAAACTCATTATCATTATACTAATGAGCTGTATCCTTATTATGTTTTAGCTTCGCCTTGCTTTGTTAATTCGCAAAAGCAGGAGAGAATGCGTCTGTTTCATTTCATGCATAGAACATGTAAGCCTCAATATGTTGTGTTGTTAAAACATTTTCATTAATAAACCTTGCAATATTGGAATGAGGTATACCCGGTATATACGTGAGCCAACCATTTTATAATCCAAATAAATTTTATAGCCATATGTACGGATGTTTCGGATGCGCTTAATTTTTAAATGTCTTATAGTAATATGGCAATCACTATTAGTACAGTGAATATAAGCATTATTTACTATTCTCGTTAACATAATAAAACCAACCCTTGATTTCAAAAGGACTAAGCATAAAATCAAGAAAGACATACTGTCAATCGTATTTCCAATACAATGTTTAGAAGTGTTGTAAGGATGCTGTGTTATGACTATGACTTCATTTTGTACTTTGTGTAAAGTTCACAGTAAGCCGAATGAGAATGTTTGTAAAAGTAACTGTGAAAGTTAAAATCTGTGAAAATTGGCTGCAACAGTATCACTTTTGAAATTTATTTATTATTAATTAGACATTTATACGTTTTCATCGCTTTAACAAAGATAGAGATGTTCATACGTTTTTATTGGTTATTCTTTGCATTTTCAGCATTAGACTTTACTAACTCCTTTACTTGATCTGGACTCATATTGCAGTACTAAAAAACAAAATTATTTGAAAACAAAATATTATTTGCATATATCGACATACCTATTGTAAAAATGTATTTTTTATGCATAGGTGGTCTATTCACCTGCTCAACTTTGTTTGCGTGCAATTCTAGGATTTGGTCATGGAACATGCAGACTCTCCTGGTTGAATCACCGTCTGTGTTGTATCCAAAATACCAATTTTATTGTATCATTCTTCTAATCCATTTATTGATCAAATTGATTCCATGAATGCTAGTCATTCAAAGAAACGTCATACATTATAGGAGGATGCTGTCACGCATCCTGTCATTAAATAGTACTTCATTTATTATGATTAAATTAATTTGCTTTACATAGTAGTTTCTGCCCTTTTGGGGGTTATTGTATAATAAGTCTCACTTATTCAGGGATTAATGCACGCAAGGTGTCATGTTAAATCATTTCCACTACAATTAATCCCGAACATGCACTAATGCTTTTT
Organism: Pogonognathellus longicornis; assembly: GCA_034694085.1. NCBI lineage: Eukaryota > Metazoa > Arthropoda > Collembola > Entomobryomorpha > Tomoceridae > Pogonognathellus > Pogonognathellus longicornis. The sequence goes on from JAQFYB010000037.1 coordinate 94,276, forward strand.
TGGTATCATAACCCAATAATATACAAATATACCTATGTAAATAAGTATATCGATGTATGTACCGCAAATGAAATTGTAATATCTCACGAATCACTATCTCACGATTTAAAAAATTGTGCATAGTATAGTGTAATAAAATATATTAAACCTACCTTCAAAACCATCAACGTCTCCTATAAGCTCATCATAGAATAAGAAGGTTGGTCCAGAGAAATACATCCAACTTGATGGCTGAACCGTTGGGAAAAATTGCAAAAATGTTTTCCCAAATGTATCAACATCTAACTCAAGAGCCTCGTTCACCTATTATAATAATAATTCATAAATACTTGATTTGTAATTGTAACTTGATCATTAATTGAATCAAGTGAAATAGTTCAGTATGTAAGATGAGAATTACCACATTAACAGAATTCATGTAGCATGTCGCGTCGCACTATAGAAAACTCAAGAACAAAAAATTAGTGCGCAAATCTATACAATTCACTTTTTTGTTTTGCATGTTAGTAAAAATACAGAATAAATAGCAAAATCGTGAGATTACAATTGTTAAATAAATTTTGATTGATTTTACCTGATTACCCATATTGTCAATACACATCTTCTTTTTGGTTGCGTTTCTTGGAGCTTCAAGAATCTCCGTTATTGACCAAGGCAATGGTCTTCCATGACAGCAACCTGGCATTACACGACGATTGTTGTAATGACACATTGGTGTCAAGTTTTCATACTCGATCTTGAATTATACACAAATGAATACATAATTGTACTTGTTTTCGTACGTATACGTACGTACAATTGTGTACATATAAATGACAATGAATTTGCCTATCTTACCTTAGTTTTGTTCAATTTTGAAAAGTCGTTATTTGCGGGCATATGAATTGAACAGACAAATTGCAAAGCATCCCTGTAACATTTATGGAAACCTAATGCAGAATAACAAGGGAATTTCGGATTTTTTAGTGGTTTGTAACAATCCAGGTATTGTTCCATTACGGCTTTTAATCTCACTTGAGTCTGATTTGAGAGACCGTTTGTTAAATGAGCAAAAAATTTGTCTGGAATTACTTGATCGTTTTTGTCGACCTAATTAATAATTAATTCCATAAAATTATTACCTTAATAAATGTATTTATTATTTCAATTTTCCATATTAGTTTACGTTGATAAATAAAAGTTCTATAAATTATAGAATTTATAAAACTAAAGTATTAATTGTTAGTTTACCAAACCCATTTTTTTCAGACTGCAAGAGTATGCACACCACTTAAAACAACAGAATATTTTATTATGTCATATATGTAAACATGAAACATGTTGCAAAATGAAAATATAAATGAATGTATCTACAGGTTCTTTGAAGTTTGAATTCACTTACTAATGGTGGAGAATTGAGAATGCCGTTTGCATCGGTGGAGGTTGAAATTGCACACTCTCCAGTGACCTCAGGTGTAATTGTCACATAGGGCAACTGTTTTCCCTGACAGCATACAGCACCGTCAGAAGCTCTTTGGTAGAATGGTCTTCGAGGGTCATAATAGCAAAATTTTTCATTGTGGTCAATTATGTAATTTTCTGCAGTCGTGGCGGCTGTAGCCAATCTATCAGCTTGTCTAGCTGCGACCCTAGAAGATGAATTAGATTTTTGCTGCTGTCCGTGAACAACTAATATGACGAGAAATGGTAAAAATGAAAATAAAATGTGGCATTTTCTTTCATGAAAATTCATATTCCAATATTCAAAATTATTGCAATTTTTATATTTTTACTACTGATATAATATTTCCACTATGACTCTTTCTAAACTGAAGATTTTTTGCATTGAACGCTTAATAAAACCACCATTGAATACCAAACACGGTCTGTGCTAAAGCTAACACGATCACATACAATTTCATGCATGCGATCGTCTATAGGGATTTTTCCCTTTGTGCAACGAAATTATTGTTAAAAGTTACCTATTAGATTTTCATTTTCCATTATCCATATTGCAAGCTAAATATTTCTATTACAGACTGCTTACCAAATTGATTAAGCTGAGTAAAACATTTTTTGAATTCATTAAAATCTTTTTTTAAATAGTTTGATTTACTGTAGAGACTTTGGTTTGGTGTACATAAAATTGCCTCACACTTCTTCAAAAAATTTATGTATCTATAGCTATATAAATATAATATTATGCCATGCATGTACTATGTACATATACCATATTATATCATATGTCAATACGGTCCACCAATAAAGATCAGAATAGTATGGGTGCATACAACCACATCAAATGTTGGTTGAAGCACCCTTAGTTAACAAAAAAAGGATGCTATTATTCTGTACAAATGGTATAAGATATAAATAATAATCTAACCACTGTAGGCGCTACATAGCCAAAAGTTATATATAAGCTATGTAATCTATTGTAAACTGTGTGTCAATAGGAAAGATACTATACTAGAAATAACCTGTTCGAATTATATGGGTTACCCGAAATTTAAATAGCATCTATGGATGCAAGGCCGTATGCAGGATTTGGTTTCGGGGGGCACCAAGGTAAAAATGTTATGATAAATGACAATAATCGCACGTAACGCGAAAAAATTGAGCTAAATTGAGGCAAAATAAACCTAAAAAGTATTAAATTCGCGCGTAGAATGAAAATTTTTGTTTCCTTATAGTACCCTATATAAATAAACTCTTTTTTGATATTTCGTGGGGGGGGGGGCACGTACCCTGCCACTAGATACAGCCTTGTATGGATGTATTGTGTTACTACCTTCTTTATTTGTACAGTAACAGTAAGTCTATAGGCTAGGCAGTAGATCATAGAGCAAGGTATACACACATTTATCAGCAAAGCTCAAGGAATAGCAGTAATAGCACTTGTTCGTTAGCCATGTACACAGACCCAATGCATTACATTATTGTGTACATTAAAAATGTGAGCATAACCATTTTAATATTTTTGACATTCTTGATACATGTGCAATATAGACAAAGTGCCCTGAGAGTTTCTTTTTAAATAAGTGTTTTATAGTCATCCATAATAAATGTGGATGTATGGTAGTATGGTAGTATGGTTTAATCCCTCTAATGAATGACAAAATAAATAATGTTAATAAAATATGTTAGAAATGAAAGATCGACCGACAAACCGACTGACTCAAATAGTGTTATATTATTAATAGTAGGTTCTTTCTTTCTTTGTGTGTGTGGAAAATGAGTCGTTTAACTTTTGGTATCCTATGGTGAGTTTGAGTGAGACGAGTTTGAGATTGAGAGCTATGAAGTGTATGCACCAAACAATCCTGTATGAACTTGAATGTTTCGGTGCGAAAAAAGCAAAACAACGGTCAAAGCTTTCTCGACTGATTCTATCATTTTCATTTCGTGTGGTACTCAACAGCTGAACAAATTCAGTAATGTAACGGAAGTTTGTCATTTGTGGAACGACAAAGGTGCTGTGATAAATCAACAGTGAATGTCAAACTCACTCGTCTTCGAAACGAGTTTAATAATCGGACAAACAAATTATTAATTCGAAATTGTTCGTTCAATTTAAATTCACTTTAATCACTCTAAGACTGACTGATCATCTTCATTCATTGATAATATTTATATTTTTAACGTGTTCGTTTTTATGTCATTGATTTGCTAACCATTTTTTAAAGTTAAAAGTAAGTCGTCAGAAAATATGATGATGCTTAGAATAATATTAATATGATTAAAATTGAATTAAAAATTAATTCTAAGACTCATTTTTATTTATTTTTTTATTGTCAATTGTTTAGATTTACAAAGGTCTGGAGTTGCGTCAACTCGGGATTTAGATCTAAACATGGACAAGGACGATTCATTTAGCATTGCTATTGGACCACAAACAACTGAAGAAAGAAGTTACCTTATACGCAAAGGACTTCTGGTGGAAGATAACGATGGAGAATTTCGCGAACTGTCAACGTAAAAGTCTATAAAATATTAGTAGAACATATTAATATTATAATCGATTCAATCAAAAATTGTTTGATGTGTATCATTTAATACAACACAGGGTAATCTATGAATCAGCCGAAGAGGATTCATTTTTATTCCGAAATAAGAGCTACGACATACCTTTCGTAGATGTAGAAAATATAGGAGAATTACAGGAGCTGTCAGCAAATGAATTTGACGACAAAGAGAATCTGAAGCCGCCTGTAAATATTATTGAACAGTATGTACCTACTCGTACTTGAGTTCTATTATATATAATACATACTTGTATATATACAAGTTCAATAGACAATAGCAAATACATATATTACTCAATTATTATTGTTAGAATTGAAAAGGAGGTTGTTTTTCACAAACCAGAAGAAACTTGTCGCATTGGAGAAATTATAAGTTCGGGGTAAGTGAAGTTTTCATTTTGATTTGATCCATACATTAATACAGCTAATCAGTGCGTTTAGTATTTTTGATTTAATCATGAATGCACTCTGAATATTTTCTTCAGAATCAAAGCTCTATATTTGCAAGAAACTACTGAAAAACTTGAACAGGATGATGCCAACTTAGAAGGAGACGATATTGAGTAAGAATATGGTTTAATATTTTTGACAAAAATATTTTTCGCTTCTTTTATATAAAATAGCAAAAGAGTGTACTTAAAAATGCCGGAAGAAGTCTTAAAATATAATAATGTAATTATATTAAAATTATGTAGTATGTGTCATTAACATGCGAACATACCAATTTCTAGAATTATGAGGGATTAAATTCGTCGTATTCTTTATTTATAGTAATCGACTTAATTTGTATAATCGAATCGAATCGGAGATTAGATTAGATTTATATAATAAAGTCGATTATTATTTTCGTTACGTCAATGGCCTTGACCATGCTAAGCGAAAAATAATAACATATTTTATTGCACTATAACTTTGAAATGACGAATTCTTCCTTTCTAAAGTTAAAGAGCTATACGAATTTTTCCCATTTTTTACAGAATAGAAAGAATGTGTTCCAAAGATGTGATTAAAGAGAAAGAGGAGACACACTTTACAGACCTTACAACTCGGTATGTTACATAATTAGCAATATATAAGTATTTATGCTATCATTTTAATTGTAGATTTTCTCACAGCTCCAGTTTATATTATTTTTATTAATTCTGAATACGAATAAGCTAAAAAGGGTTCCAATTTAATTGTACTTAAAATAATAGTGTTTTATTACCATTAGGTGTGAAATTGTTGTTTCACAAGATATCAATGAGCCTGAGGACAACTCTTGTTTGAATATTACAATGGGGTAAAACTTTAAAAAAATACATATATTTTTATTGATTATTATTATTACGAATCTTCGTTAACGAAAATGAATTTTACTTCTTGAATAGAACTGAAAGATTGTTTTCCCAAGAACAGCATCAAATCAAGGAGCATTTCAATTTTAACGTTACTTCTGGGTACGCTGTTTAGTTTTGGTTATGTGAATTTGTAATTTTATATATCACATCACGCCAGATTCTAATTATACGCTTATAAGTTATCTTGAAAAGAAAAACATTTAATATTTGGATGTAAATACGAAATTACGTTTTTGTACAGAATGGAAAAATCATCTACTGAAGTGGAAAATGCTAACTTTAACGTCACAACAGGGTAAAGTACCTTTCTAAGTCACAAGAAACAATTTAGTTGTAACAATGTTATTGAGGTGTTGGCGTAGGTTAAATACGTTCCTCAAACTGAAAAAATGAAAAGTATTTCTTTATATAATCAACTTTAGGTTTGAAATATCCATTTCACAAGATGCTTTTGAAGAGGAGGATTATACGAACTTGAATGTTACAACAGAGTACTAACTTAATTTTTATTAAAATATTTCATTGTAAGATATTAATATAATAATACATGTTACTAATTATTGTATCTGTCAATACTGAGTCTTTTTACCACAAATAACTTACAGGGTTGAAAGTTTGTGTTCCCATTTCATCAATCAAGACAATGGTGAAAGTGAGGACAGGACAGACTTGAATGTTTCAGCGGAGTTGGATGTTAAGTAAGACAAAAATTGTATTATTTTTTTGTCCTAGTTGACAGTTGTACCTTTTATGAATGTCTATTAGAGATGTACAACTGTGAAAGAATGAAGTTGTATTATGCCTTCCACCAAATCCTTGTTAAAAGGATTTGAATTTTAAGTTCAGTGGTGCAACGTCCATGATTATATAGATACTGGGAATTTATTGTAGCCAGAAACGAGGCCAATTTTACAAAAAAGCGACGGGATTTTATGATTTTATTGAACTATTGTCGAAAATATATTTTGTACCCAAGGCCCTAGATACCTCTAAGGCCTTGTTTTGTACCTGCATTTACGTTCGTGTAAAGAAGTGACATTTTCGAGTTTTTTATTTGTTAAATTCACAGTCATGCATTGTGTACAGTGTACAGATAGTAATAAGATAATTATTGGAAGTACAATTAATAGAATTTTTAGAATATTATTTAGAATAATATTATAACTAGCAGATCAACAATTAAAGCCAATTTATTTACTGTAAACGGAAAGAAGGATCAAGAAATATTCATGCAATTTAAATTAAATATACTTAAATATATTATTCAATTAATTGAATTAGGGAGGAGGAAACTGCTGTCGAAACGGAAACGTCGGGGTCAGAAATAAACAATAAAAGTTTCACGATCGCGACCAATGAGGATGATTCATACGAAAGTTCACTTTTGGACAACTCGTGGTACATAATAAAATAAATCTAAGAAAATTATAAGAACATGTAGTTTTGTTTTCAATTAATCAATAATTGTACTCTCAATTGGCCTTTAAATCAATTTTTATACTTTACATTATAAGTTTATTAACGCACACACACGTCTTTTCTAATTAGTTCAACGGGTGATCTGGATGACACAATGAGCGCTATCGAAAAAATTTTGGCATTAGCCGAAGAGGAAGAATCAAATGAACAAGCCAATTTACTAGCTTGTTCACATACCCCAGAATCATACTATACAAAGGGGAACAAAGAAAATGTTTCAACAGGATCTGCTAAAAAATACACTCCTCAGAAGAAACTCAACATTTCGTCTCAGAAAAAGTATAGAACACTCGACAGCTCAGATGTACCAAGTTTTGTTAAAACGCCTGTGTCCCATTATTCTGCCATGTCTAACAAAGGAAGCTTTTCAGCATCTTCAGTTAAATTGGGCCAGGCTCCTAAATCAGAAGAAATAAAATCAACCCGAAAAACCTTAAGGGAACCGGAAAAATATCGAAGTCCAAACTTAATGTCGTTATCCGCAAAGACGCCTGAACTATTTTTCGCAAGTGAGAAGAACGGAAATCTTTCAGTATATTCTGTAAAAAAGTTTCAGACTATGAAATCTAGAGAAGCTACGCCAATTCGGATGGGAGAATTGAACGAAAGACGTCGCATTGCAAATTCCTTGAGTCCATTTACAGCAAAAACCCCAGAGCCAATGTCTGCTAAGTCGAATAAAGGCAGTGCTTCAGCATCTTCTGTTAAAAGACTTCATATTCTCAAATCTAGAGACGCTACTCCAACGGAAAAGTCTTCGGGTAAATCGAATGAAGAAAGTCCAAAAATGCCTTTATCTAAAATATCTCCTGAATTATATTTTACCCATGAGAAGAACGGAGATATTGCTGTGTATTCTGATACACACTTTGAAACTCCAAATTCTAGAGAATCGAAGTCAGCTAAAACTTCTTCAGATAATTTGATTTACTTCAGTCCTTATAAGCCTAAAAGAATACTTGATTTGAAGAGAAAAGGCAAGCTATTTTATCCAAGTCCACCTCGTCCACCTCCAAATGCAAATCCTCCTCGTGCGATTCAACTTTTAGTGCAACAGCAGAAAGAATTGCCCAATCCCGCAGCTTTGTGTCAGAATATGATGTTCAAATTCAGCAAAAAACCGACCTCTCCAGCCGAAAAAATGTCCATGCTTAACAAAATGTATGCAGATGTATACTCTCCAGTTAGAGAGTACATTTATGGTCGAGCAACTCCATCCAAAGTGATGAACTCAAAAAGCCGAAATGTTGCAGTTGTCCAACCTTTACCATCGAAATTAACAGAATCATCTTTTATGGCGTCTACTCCAAGAAAAAATCTCGTCGATGCAGCAAGTGGTGATGCTGAGAAGCAGTTTCTCTCTGTGGGAAAAAGAGTCTCTACGGATGGCCAAGTTAAAGAACCAGTGTCTACTCCAGTGATACCTAAACTAGCATCAGGGGTGAATAAATTCAAAGTTACCGAATTCAAAGGATCTTCAAAGCAGCGCATTGAAACACATGATCCTACTTTGCTCGCGAGAGGAACTAATGAAATGGCATTGCGTCACACAGGTAAAAATATACACATTTTTTCAGTATCCATCTTGCGACTCTGTCAACGACACTTTAAGTATTTAATGATCACATGATTCATTATATGTTTTTTCGTAGGTTTGCGAAATGACAGCGGAAATGAATCGTTGTTGTGTGGAAATCCTTTGAAAAAGCAATTTTATCCGTCTCGTCTAACAACACCAGCTAAAATGACTAACGTTAAATATTGAATTGCTGCATATATGAAGTCTGAAGCAAAATGAATTCTCTCTCGCCCGTCAAAGTTTCCTTTGTTTATTGATGTATAGTGTACAAACTTAGATTACAATTAGACTGTTATTGCGATAATGTGACTGAATTTCTTTATTGTTGATGTTAACATATTAATCAATGAATATATTATATGCACTTTGATTGGCAGATTTGAAATTCGACGTTTTTAACAGAATTTTTTAGTGAAATTGTAGATATAGTAGAATTTACACTCTCCCTTATTACACAATATTTTTTCTCCCAACACAATCTATCTAACAAAAGAAACCATTATATGCCAAATACCGTCATTTCATTATACTATGCTTCATGGTATAAGAGCTTGGATTGTTTTACAGTAGAGTAAGCTGTAATTGATGTGAATATTTACGTTCAATGTTTAAATAGTCCATAGTATGGCAAAACAATAATATGACGAGATAGTTTATAAGATATTAGGGAAATTAGTTTGTTAAGGCAGAACCATCGGAGCAAGTACGTAATTAGATAGGTACAATCGGTACAATAACATATCACTGCTATTCGAAAATAGCCTTAAGTTAAGGAATACTTTTATTTCTGTAGAATTAGCTAGTTCATGAACTTCACAACTTAATTACCAGTGCCACCGACAAAAAAACATTTTGTGTGTTAGTTAATTTAATTATTTATTGAATTATTAACACAATGTAGTTGGAACTAATGTGTATTACTCAATTACACTACTCTGTTTAATGTTCAATACGCTTGCATTAATCAAGTGTATTAACTTGTATTAACCCATGGGATGGGCCCTGTGAAATTGATAAGGAACTGATTAACACAATGATTAACACTTTCATATGTTTTTACTAATAAAGATGTGTATATTATAATCTTAAATGTAGATGATTATTAACATAGCAAAAGTCCAACATTTAATTTTGATAAGGAATAGGAATCGATCTCTCATATACGACAACACTCATATTCATATTATTTGTGCGTTCATACACAATTTTATTTCAAAGCTTTACAGTCGAGTCATATTAGTCGAGACATTTAGTAAGTAGATCTTCTCCAGCAAATAATTTTATGTACACATACAACTGAATAATTATTTCCTGTTTTCACTGTCTGTAACTAAGTCTTTATGTCCTGGCACAAATATTGGTGTAAGTACATGCATTGTCCTCGGTATTTTGAGCTTTTGTTTCAGCATCGCATTGCCAATTCCTCCAGCAATTCCTGATAGTAAAACTGCACTTACTCTAGTATTGTGCATGCTCCGAATTTCTCGAAAGTAATCCAAGAGCTACTACATTAAACATACATTTTGTTTAACTTTTAAGTATTCCTTAAGCATTCTCCTCTTAATTATTTATCTTCATACAAAATCAAGGTAGAAACGTACTTATGTTCATACGAATCCAAGTAGAAACGCACTGTACTGCTGCTACTTAATTCATTTGCTTAATTCTATAAGTACATCTATGGTTTCTGTATTGCTAGAAATATACAACTCAATCACCAACACTAGATAATTATACTTCTCAATCACAAAATACAGAAATAATACGCTTTTCTCAAGAAAGACACTGACAAA
>JAQFYB010000038.1:0-103781 GCA_034694085.1 Pogonognathellus longicornis
ACCTTTTTACGGATTAACTCTTTCCCATCTCGACTTTTCGTCTTAATGAGCTGATAAAAAGATACAGGGCAGTACGGAATTTTACGATTTTCCAAAAACACATGGAAAAGAGCGGAGTGATAGCTATGATCATTTCACAATATAAGTTGTTGGTATGATGGTGTACACATAAGACATACACGTATGTCTTATGTATGTGTTGTATATTGGGACAACGTGGTTGGTGAGTGAGTACTTAGGTGGCTATATGAATGTGTGTTGTATGTAATAGAAGACAAGAGTAAAGAAAAACCAAAACAACGTGAGTTTTCATCCTTCTCGGAAAACACTTGACGGTAATGTAATTTACTGTGACCAGTGTGTGTTGGCTGGCTTTTGTTGTTTTTGAATTTGCTTTCAATGTTTGTCTTTCCATTTCGTTCCATTGAATACACATGTCTTGTCTGTGGCGGATAGAAACACTTCATAGAAAAAAGAAAATTGAAATTCCAATAAAATAACACTAGATTGAAAGAGATGAATTTCTTTTCCGATCGCTATCCTCAAGACATGTCGGCAGACTTAATAATCCACCATGCTGCAGTTGAGACTGGTCGAGTAAAAGAGAGCCTTCTCTTCTATTCTTTCCAAGCTACTGCGCTAAACTTCAATGACTCGTATGAGAAAGATGTGGAGACAGAACAGCTCTCTATGCTTAAGAGTGTGTCTCTGGTGGTGAAAGACTAAAGTGTGGATATTTTCTATAGGAGGATATGTATTACTAATATTATAGTTCCTCAGTCAACAACCAATTGTCAATGGAAAATATAGAAGACCTTATTCTTCGCTTTGTCAGTCTTCTCTGTGGATTTGAGTGTGTCGTGTATGCAGTACAAATAGTTATCTATAATATTATATTGTGCCATTGTATGAATGGAATCTATGTTTAGTAACCGAGGCAAAATGCAGTCAACTCGTCTTTTTCTATTGCTCAAATAATACTGAACACACACACACAGATATATTATATAGGTACACGGCACATTCTGCACAGAGAAACATCTTACATACACGAATCCTTCTTGGAGATATTTTACTATTGCGTCTATTACTGAGTGTAAGTAGAAAGTTATATGGAACTAGGGTGTTCTATAACCCTTTTTGACTTGACTTTATGTGCTCAACAAACTTTCAATGCCACCATCACCACCAACAAGTGAGTCGAGTCATTTCTATAGGAAAAAACTTGCTCGTCCATTGCTAGTAGTATGTAGTAGTATCTGTACCTACTTAATCTATTCATTCCACTGACAGAAATCACCATATTATTGCCAAGTCATCTCAACTCAAGTGGTGTGGAAATATTCAAACTTCTTCCGCCGAATTTCCATACAGAGTTTCTGACTAAAGTGGATTTAGTAAAAGTGAAAGAGCTGGAAGAGATGAAACAGCGTTTTCCGATTTGAGAATCCGTAGCCGCTTTGCTAATTGCGACTAGTTAAACAGAGCCACTACTTTGGCCGTGTTGAAGAAGCCCGTTTAGTAAATCAAATGAATGCAATTGGCTGAAATGAAAAGAGTGCGGCTCCAGAGAGGTTTTAAAAGGCTGTAGCGCATATTTACTAATGGTAAGCTCCATTAATCAGTTCGCATGGTATACTACGCAAAGCAATTTATTTTCACTTTTGAAGTAAAGTTAAGTTAAAAGCTGGAGAGCTACAGAAGATATCAAATACACACGCAGTTCATATAATGATACGTCACACTGCTATTTCAGGAATACTCTGAGTGCCCCACATACAACTCCCTATTTAAATACACTAAAAACCTATGACAACCATACAAACGTAATTTCTGGCTGGGCAACTCTTGGTCGTCGTGTATTCGTCCTATTCGTCGTCTTCATGCTGTATTGCAAGTTGTAAGGGTTCACATAATTGCTTGCTCGCCCGTGTAATAATGATATACAGAAGGTGAGCGCAACTGCTTACGAAAGTCAAAAATTAGTCATTGCACGAGGAAAGTCAGTCGAAAAAAGTTTTGCCCAAGTCAAAGCATATTATTCGCTTCCACTTACTTATTAGTCGAAAGGTGTTCTTCTGTGAGATTTCCTCTTGGCTCTCTCGCCTGCTCTTGCCAACGCCAAATCATAAGCTACTTACTTCTATTATTATACATATATATCAAACAAGGATAAAAACTTTTTTGAATCTTTTCTAGATTACAATGACTATACAGCGTCCCACGATTTATCATTCTTAGTCATATTATGATATACTTACATTAGTGTATAATATAATACAGAGCCATAATACTAAATATAGCATGACGTGTACTTCATACAAAACTACCGATACACTTATTAATTCTTACACCAGAACTCTTTTCATCTTCATTTATGTAATAGTGTGACTATAAAATTCAGCCTTACTAATAAAAGTGTATTTTCCTATATTATACAGCTATACTTGGTTAGTTATTTCTTTTGTAGTAATACAATATTGGATTCCACGTACATACATAGTTTGTTACACTAGGCATTAAAGGGATATTAAAATGATCACCACTAGATTTTCACTTTTGCAATGAAAGTGGGTGTATTATTGAGTGGAAAGTTTTCCCATTTTTTCCTTGATCTGTTAAGTACTCCATTACACAGTCATTTGTATGTGTTAAGTAAAATGAGCCTAAAGTTATGAAGATAATTATTTTCACCTTAAATTAACGAAGAAAAAGAAAGTTTTCACTGACTTCATACTGACTCGAGGCAAAACTTAACTACCCACCAACCACCAGGCCGGTCTTATCGATTCGCTCCTCGGCCCACTAACATCCACCATTATAATAACTAATGCCCAACCACTAACTTTATATATGTGGAATTTTAAAGCGAAAATTGAACCCGACGGAGTATCTGCTTCAGTTTAAATGCGGAAAGAAACAACAAGCTGCTTTGTATATTAATACAATCAAGGCATGTTACGGTGGCCAACACACGACTCAATCTTAATTTGTAATTTAGTAACCACCTATTTATGTTTCAGATATGGAAATCTACTCTCCCTATTCCATGCCTCACTCAAATGCTTTACAAACAAACTAATGAGTTTGCAAATCCTACACCTTCCAAAATTACATGGACTGCTATGGTTATGGTGGGAATATATCTGTGTGAAATTGTAATAAAGACATTTATTGGGTGTTCAAGCTCTGCTAGCACTACTACTACCATGACTGTTATTACTTACAACGCTATTATTTTCACAAAAAACTGTCTGTGGAATAATAACTCACAATCAGAGCGCTACGAACACAATGGTGGTAGATGAATCAATTGGGATGTCAAGGCAAGTCCTATTCTTACATACAATATACACCAAGGCAAACTTCTACGTTTTCCTTCCACTTAATTAATCGCAACGAAGTTAACTTACTAAAATACGATTCCCGTCAACTGCAGAATAGAAAATGGTTAACACATACTGTGTTAACCCATCACAAAAATATTCCATGCATTCCATTCCCCTTGTAAATTTCTATTTACATTTATGCTCCAATGTTCAAGGTGATACAAACACGGGCTTTCATATTATTGCTTCGTATTGTACACACACCGGCAGTAACTTGAAATTGAATGTTCATACTTTTATTGTTTTTTCATCAATATCAGCTTACATATAGTATTTATAGTAGCTAGCATAATATTGTAGTGTGTATAGCAGGCTACAGCCTTTACAACAAATACTACTTTCAAATATTGCTTTGTAGTGTGCACATACTAGCAGAATAAATAACGATGTGAGTGCGTGCATGTCTCAGTTGTATGTAGGTAGGAGCAGGAATATTGGTAGTACATACATGACGTTGCTTTAGTAAAAGACATTTAACTAAACGTAAATGTAAAGCTGACTTGTGCGAAACCAATAAATTAATCAGGAGTTGTGCGCTAGTCATATAGGAATAGTGTATAGTGTTTGTAGCTGAGCGGAGTAGTTTTGTCGGAGAATGTTTGTGAATCGCGGTGGTTTGAAGGTTCAAGTTGGAAGAAGAAGGGTTAGTTGAGAGCGTATGTATATGGAAGAGGAAAAGCGAGTGGTTGTGGCAGAGTGGAATATTACTTTTGTTTGTGTAGTCTGAGAGGGAAAAATAAAAGACGCTACACTGAGACTTGGAGACTTCTATTTCCATTCAAGTACTATTCTTATTATTATTACACGTCTCAGAGCGTGTAAGAAGCCGTTCCTCTTGACACCAATACTTGTGCAATGCAAACTATCACCTTAACTAAATTAAGTTACTCACCGACATCAAAACATGAGGAGTGTTGAGTGTGTTGAGCTGAGTCTGTGGTAGAGTGAGAGAGAACGGGCTGCGGAATAAATGAAATGATTGGCAATGGAAACACGAGGCATGGAAGGAATGCACATAAGGTTTGCTTTTGTTAGCTTGGCATGATACTTCGTGCTGAGTTTACTTTGAAGAATCAACCAAACTTGGTTATACTTGATAGTTAGCTTTAGATTAGCTGAATTGAGGTGAAGTCAAGTCAGCCGTCAACTATCCTTATGTTGCATTTGAGAAATGGTTCCGGAAAGTTGGCTTTCAGCCTTTATTAGTATGCTTTATAATTTTCTGCATCATAACATATCCAAGGTAGACGTGAAAGAGAGCTATGAGCTAAATACACCAAGTAGTTAGCTATCTCCCTCACAACACACAGTTCAACAGCAGTTCAACAATCTTGCTATACTTAATGCGAAGGAGATATTAGAGTAAAGTGTAGCCTGTGAGGTGCCTAGGAGTATCTGTGTACTAATAGTATGTAGTAGGCATATGAAATTAAGGGGAGAGACTAAACTAAATGCGCTATGCGTCCCTGGGAGTGTATAAACACCTTTGTTTTAGTAAGTACGGAGTGCAAGGAAGGAAAGTGTGTTTTGATAGCTGAGTATTGTCCTGAAGTCGAGAGAGAGTATATATCTGCAAGTCTGCAAATAAAATAATGTGGGTTAATAAAAGTACTAGTTACGTTGAAGTCTTTGTCTCGCAGTGGAGTCGTTGGGCTTCTCTCTTTCTGTTTGTGTGTGTGTGTGTGTGGAAACTCAAGGGTTATAATTTGAGTGTAGACACTTGGAGGTAAAATAAATTTGCAGTTAGGAACACATATAGCTAGACGACGATCATTTGTGATACAATGTACAATGATAGTGCTCATGGAGAGTTGTGTGTGGACGTAAAGGTGAGCATTGGAGGTATATATGGGTGTATGTGTGATATGTATCATGAACTTATATTTATAAGGGCAAGTGTAACTGTGGGGAAAACTCTAACAGCGTTTCTATTGCAATGAAAACAATATTTGGTTAGAGCTCTGGGAGAAACTACCTAATAGAAACTGCAATGACTATTATTGAACATTACACAGTGTATTATGTACACGGAAGGGAAAGTGGAATACAAGCGCAATGTAGAGAATGTGCAAGGAAATTGGTTTTCTCCACACAGAATTGACACATACTACATCGTAACTTCTTTCCCTGAATCCTTTTAAGCGGACTACCTGTCCACCAATGAAGATAAAGCGGTATGCATGCCAATTTGTGAGCACCGTTATGCTAACTTATGCAAAACTGCTTGGAATCAATTCTTTTTCATGGACGTTGTGTACTGTGTACTGTGTGCAGGATGTTTCTACACTCCTACCAGGCTATATTTCTGCTTTTAGCACATTAGTGTTACTTGCTATGCTTCAGGAGACTTGCCAAGTCGCAGCGCTCAAATTCATACTGAATTATTACATACCAGCCGTTTTTAACAGAGAAAAATTCAACTTGGAGGAATACATGAAAACTTCAAAGTCAAGTAGTGAGATGTTCACATATTTATTGCAATCGAGTCCGCATGGCAATTGTATGTATCTGTGTTGTTTTAGCTCCAGACATTTTCCGATTTCTCTCGTCGCAAACAAAATAACCAAATTTGCCAACTGACTCACATAACGACCAACAGTTTTCCTTTCCCTCACGCTCTCCAACAAACTCTAATTTCGTTGAAAGAAACAAAAGGAAATGTTTTAATGTACAACTTGCTTTTACTTTTAAGTTAATGAAATTTCACGAAGGTCGCGCGTTCAAGGAATGTATACATTTAAAAATGAATTTCATGTCTGATTTCAGAGAGAGAGAGAGAGTTACCAATTGCAAAAATGCAAAAGGCACAAAACAGGAAAAAACTACAGAAAGCCTGCTCTCCAGCCATCAAAGGAATGCTACGCTATGTGAGAGTGCCCCACTTTCCTTGACTTTTCCCTTCCTTCTTTCTTACTTTTTCTGCGTCTCTCGTTTTCCTGCCGCTTCGGCTGTCCCACTCCTTTTCCTCGTCTGATGTGTAGCAACACAACAACCGACTCCAACTCTCAACCAAAGCATGTGAACAGAAATCAGAAAAATTCCTGAGACGACTGACAGAGATAAGAGAAAAATAGCTAATTCTATCACGACCGGCATACCTACCTCCTCCTCTGTAATGCTAGGTTTCAGAAATCCGAGTGCCACGACCTGAGTTATTAGATGAAAATATTATTTTCTAATTGGCCCAACTACTCTATTATTAGCATACATCATTCTTGCCGAATGAAAACAGTTTGATCGAATGTACAGCTTGGAGTCGTAACATGAGCCAAGCTCACCAAACATACACTTCACCCTCAAACACACACACAACTTCACCATTCACAATTGAAAGCTAAATGACACGCTTGTTAAAAAATTATAAGCGCTCAACGACTGGCGTATTAGTAGTTTTGTGACTTACGTTGCCTTGCTCTGAAAACTATTAGGGCTACATCGCTACTTGTTGTGAAACTAGCATGGTAGTCATTGTACATAGATAACAAACTCAAGTCATGGACAGTGATAAAGGAGGATAGTCTATCTTTTATAACAATTACCATTATATCTATCCATCATACTCCACCAAATTCTAAATATGTACATGCCCCTCAAGGAAAATACGATTAGGCTTAACAGAGTATTATATACACCCCACTATCTCTTTTATGCTACTCCTACTATTTTCTTATTTCTGCCTATTATCAACTTGAATAGGTTTTTGTTAAGCTTTTGTTGTTATAACACCTATGTAATAGCCCTCATATTATTGCCTATCAAAATGTCCAAGCTAAAAGAGCACAATAATAAATAGGTTCCGAGTAAACTGGTGGGACATTCACATACACATACGTTACATGGTTTCTAATGTGCCGATATTTTATAAATAAGTGAAGAAGGAACAAAGATAGCGTCATGCATGAGTTATTTTGTCGTTATATTTTCACTCGCACTTTTTCCATTGCAATGCATCG
This sequence comes from Pogonognathellus longicornis, assembly GCA_034694085.1. NCBI lineage: Eukaryota > Metazoa > Arthropoda > Collembola > Entomobryomorpha > Tomoceridae > Pogonognathellus > Pogonognathellus longicornis. The sequence goes on from JAQFYB010000038.1 coordinate 7,343, forward strand.
CGAATAATGGAATTACACTGTTGTTGTTCCTCGTCCTGTGTTTTGTGTATAAATATATATGTCTATATATACATACACTATCCTATGCGGGTGTGTTGTGTGTCTACACTCTACACATAAAAGTGCAATGTATACACATAGAATATCCATACATGCTGTAGACAATAGTGGTGGTGTAGTGTAGAGTGATGTGTGTGTTATGGCACGGTGTGTGCAGTGTTTGTCTAAGAGCACTGCAGAATTGTAGGTTCTCCATTTGAGTCGACTGACTCTGAGTGATTTAAGTATAGCTTGGGTGCTGACTAGGTTATACATTGTAGAAAACAGTGGGAATTCATAGTGGACGGAACAAAGCAACTACAATGTAAGTAAGTGTAGCAGATATCACGTCAAGCAGAGAAGGCAGGAGCAGTAGCTCAGGTAAGTAAGTTGTGGATGGAGACCAAGAAAGAGTTTGCACAGCACTAGGTGAGTTGTAAGTTAGCAGTTACCTTACCACGGCTACCTATTGCATATTTAGATAGTTTTGCGTACATATAGCTCTCCTACATCCTACATTCATCCCGTTCCTTCTTTCCACTACTCCAACTACTCCTACTATTCCCAATGCGCTCTCAAATAGTTACATATTATTATTCTAGCATAATACCTATTTGCCTTAGTTGTATAGCTAGTGTATAATGTACAGCAAGTTTGTATACTCGGGCAAGTTGCAAAACTCCAAACTGCTATAGAATGTGTTCTGGTGTGGCACTGTATTTGTAATGGAAGTAGCTTGTGGCCAGAGAGAGTAGGAAAGTAAGTGTTTCCACGCAAAGAGAAAAGTAAAGGCTAGCGAGACAGAAGAATTGGCGAACGGAGAGATGGTAGATAGAATCCCATCGTTTTCTTTGCATATACACACATAACTATAATATAACAAAGTAGGTAGTAGCTACATAGGTAGTGTGTGTTTGAGTTGGCTGTGTACTGTTCACCTTACACAACCTACTCACTCAGAGCTGCTCCATAGGTACTCTTATTCCTGTAGGTATCTTCATACTTTTGCATACATTTACATTGGTCGTTGTTGCTCAGTGGGCTCAGAGGGTTCAGTAGAGTGAAATGCTCTAAAGGAAAAGCTGGAAACATTATTATTACTGATGCAAAAGCAAGTCGAGGAGGTAAGTTAAGCATAGAGTAGAGCAAGACACTTGGAGGCAGTCAAAACCTAGTAATATCTGTAGTGGTAACGAACAAGGCAATATGCAACGATGCAAGTTCCAAGAAGGGCATGGTAAATGGTGCTACTAGTACTACTGTATGTAGTTGTAGATGCAGTGCTATGGTTTGGTAGTAGTAGTCGTGTTGGTGGAGTAGTGGCTTGTGCGAGTGGAGACGTCGTATGTACGGCCGTATGCATGTAAACGTAAAAGTACACGTAAAGAGAAAGAGCTAAAAGCAAAATAATACTTTCTCGGGTCGAGCAAAGAGCCGAGTCGCCGACAAGGAAGGCGCGCGCACTAAAGCCTCGGCAACACCAACACCAACTCTCCAGTTCAAAGCTTTCGCTTCAAACCAGTGCAGTGCAGTCACAGCAGCCAAGGCTACCCGCCAGCTTTCTTCGTTCCTCTTCCCACCGTACCATTTCAACAACTGAGCTATATGTACTACTGATAGCGATACCTCTCACACTCCACACTAAAAACTCTCTATCGTCCAACATGCATATACGCCAAACTAACTGAACCATGTTATAATAACATAGCGTAGGACAACATGAGAAAGCAACGATAACAGAATACTTACATGCATTTCTACTACAGGGTGTGTCACTTCAACAGATCCCTACATAGATACTACCTATGTATACTCCATCCAGCTCCTTTTTCAAAAATAGCTCACATGAGAAATTCATCTTTGTAAACCAATTCATTTTCTACCTGCCTGTCTTCCATAATTTTGAAAGACAATTTTCAAAGAGTGGAATTTATTTTCACTCAAGATTCACATTTACGTATCAAAGGCGATTTTTACTGTTAAAACAACCATTTGAGTAGCTAGTAATTGAAATTTTAGCAAACGTTGGCAATACAATGAAATGTCAAAATTTAGTTGACTCCCAAATATATGGAAACAAATATGAAAATGTGTAGACTTATGTCATAGTATTACCAATAATTTAAATATCATGTTTATTGGGTTAAAAATTTACATTTCAATTCAACAGCATAATAATACCATGCGAATAAAATGAATGTAAAATTTTTAAAAGCATAATTTAAAGTAAAGAATTTGAATAATATTATATGCTAGGTTGACAGGGTTGTACATAAAGATAAATAAACGCTGTAAAAATAAATAGCTTTTAGCTGTAAAATGTGTAAATGTGAATGAGAATGGAAGCAATGCAATGCTATAAATGTGTGTAATGTTATTGAGACGGACCCTGTATGCTGACAGGATAAAAGTGTGGAACGATACAAGAGACAGAGCAACATACATGTAGAACAGACAGAGACAGAGGTTGAGAGAAGGCTGGGAGTGGGTACAGAAGCAGGAAGAGTGGGACTAGGAATTGAAACTGGTTGGCACTGTGAAAGTAGAAAGGGAGTAACGTATGTAGCTGAGGAACTTTGTTCAGTTGAGTCGGGGTTTCTTCCAGCGGCAGCATTGCTTTTCCCGTAGTCTCGTCAAAACTCTATTGGAGAAATGAACAGAGAATTTCTCGTTCCGGCACACGATTTCCTTCGGTTTTTCTGTAATCCAAGCACATTTGTAACTTTACTTAGTGAGTTTGCTTCTTAAGACAGAACTCCTGCTCTGAGAAATTCCTCGACGCTGCTGGTTGCAACAGTCGCTAGTCTCTCCGCACTCGTCGTCACAGTCACTACCACGACCAAAGTATCTTCCTCCGTGTCTCTGCTATCAGAAGGAAAGCCGACGCAGTTCAACAGTCAACTCTGAGAAAGTCAACGGAGCCAGCCAAGCCATCGCTATATCTGCAAATCATTTGTCACGTTCTTTTACGTTATTTTCCTTTCATTTTACTCAGCTACCCAAAACTCAACAAACATTTCTTTAGTGCTATACAAAACAGAGATAGTGTGTGTAACACACAATTCAATACAGCACAGATATAATAAGACACCGTTCCTTTTCGCTCTTCCTTCGTTCTTTGCTTCGTTCGTTCGTTGATCGTACGTACATTACATACGGCAAAGGAAAAGGCAAAAGAAAGCTGAGTCGACTTGACTTGTTGACTTCGTGCCTCGAGCAAACACTACAAGCCAAACATTAAAACTTGCTACTCTTTCCTGTTTGCAGTGTGGCTGTGTGTGTGTGTACTGTAGTTGATCACGAAGCTGTTCTTGTCTATACGTTGGTGGAAGTAGTGAGAAAGACAGACAGACGGAGAAAGGACGGAACTGTATCATCTGTATCTGTATGAACTCTTGCTCTCGCCCTGTGTGTCTACGAATAATAAACTGTCTCTGTTTCTGCAGAGAAAAATGTTCCCATTCCACACAATTACACAGATTGTATTCTCTCCAGAGTACTGAAATGATTAAGTAACTTCATCCCAACTCCTGGCTTAATATTCTCCGGAAACTGGCTATAGCCAAGATTTAACTATACATATACACACACACTTGAAAATAGTGTCAGTCCTTTTGAGACAAGCTGCTGCTTCTTCATAAAACCCAAAGAAAATGTCAGTTGAACTTATTTGGAATGTAACCTTGAGTCACCTTCGTCAATTCATTTAGTACTCAGTGGGAAAACAGCTGAAGAAAGAGCAGCGCATTAAAGTCAGCCAAACACGTGAGTTTTCTTTCTTTTTCTTTTTCTTACTCAAATACTTTTCCATGAGACAGAGTGTACTACAAATATTTTTCCAAACTTTTCATCCTTCGCCTTCTACTCAGTAGTCGTCTTCGTCTCCGAGAAGCTCAAGCAGAGCGGAAACAGAAAGTCGGCAAAAAACACAACCAAGCGTCTGCATTTCCATTTCGTTATGGCACATCCTCTAATTTTCGCCTTTGCTTTTCTCCAAAGAAAAGCTCTGCAGTCCCAACCAAGTCACTGACTCGAGTCAACATATTATTACTCCACATTCACCAGTCACCACCACCACCAACCTTTACGTTGACACACGCACCATGCACTACAACATTTTAGCTCCATACAATTTATACTACATGTAATTATTATACATATTCCTACTACTAGTATATATAATAGAAATCATAACCATAATAATAATATCTGCATTCAGACTGTTACATTAGTATTCCTCGACTACATTATTAAAAATCTTTTCTGACTCCGTCTTCCATTTAAATTCTAATAATATTCAGAATTATTAGCAGACCACTATTATTATTATTAAACATGGAGAGTGTTCTGACTGATCCTCTTTTCCTGCTATTTGAATCAGTCAGTCAGTCTTATGTGTGTGGGTATTATTGCTTGAGCGACTCTCGTGCTCCGACACCATCATTAGAATATATGACGGAATTTAAGACCAGGTCGAGTCTCGCTGTGCTTTGTACCATTTAAAATGCACGTGATGTTAAAATTTCAAGCTGCTGTGATTGCTCGGGAGCCATGCATAAATATGTATGGATAGCAGGAGCATATTGGTTGTAGGGCACGCTTTTCTGCGGTTACCACAACTATATCCGGTTACCGTTACATTAACTAACACTGACTCGGACGCGCGGAGTGAGACCCAACATCATACACCGCCGCCGCACCACACCACGCACAGTAATTGTGTCGTTACAATGAATAAACTCAAATACATTTTCTAATATAAACACACACTCTCTAGTAGTCACTACTCAGATAATAAATGACGATAATGTTTCCCAAACACCCGAAACTAACCAAATTACATCCAAATCTACATTGTGCCTAGCACAAAATCCGAATAATACAATTACCGCTTATTACTAACAATAAGCCGCCTATTTACTCCAAGGTACTTGTTGGTAGTCGTAGTACTAACAATAATGACAACAGTGTGTAGTGTCGTTCTTGTTGTGGTATTTGTAGTTGCAGTTGTAGTGTGGGCTATTTTTAATCCAGGCTCAAAAGGAAAAGGCTATATTTAAAAAAAGATGTTATTATGATGATAATTCATGGTTTCATGACGCTTTGTTTGTTTGACTACATTTATTGCTGGCAGTTACTTATCTTTAGTGTAAGCAAAGGAAGGAAATGAAGATGGCAATGGGGGAATTCGTGAGTGAGGACGAATGGAGAGCATACAAGCAAAAGGAGAGCATGAAAGTAATGGAGTTGAGTCGGGGTAGCTTCTCACTTTTTCATACACAGTATAAATAGTTTGTGCTCCGAGTAGCTACCTTAACGCACATTCAAGTTGCTTTAGCAACAATTCAGTCTTTGTTCTCCTGTGCTAGGAAATTCAAAATAATGATGTTTGTTATCCGATAGTATTATAGTTCATACTGAGGCTATGACAATTTTAGCTAATTGCAACCATATTCTTCATATTCGCATTTTTAAGCCTCATAATTGCAATAGTAAATTTTTTCAAAAGCCTTACAACTTAGAAACCTGCTTTTTCTAGTAAGTTTTCTAGTTATTAAGAGATTTCTAGTATATTGCTAAGAGATGAAGATCAGCAATTTATAAAATGTACGCAGTTCAATTAGATGTTTGGCTTTTAGTTCTCCTCCTTTGAAGCGCTATTTAGAAATTTTCTAATCATATCATTTTCAAACCTAATTATGGCGAGTTGAATTCACTGCAACAAATGGGATCGTGATTAAATATGACTAAAACGATCAATGATTAGGTACATATTGACATGATTAGGATTTCATTAGGAAGGGTCTACACATCGCTTGCGTAATTTTCACTTATTTATGCAGGGTGTAATAACTTTCCGTGATTACACAAATGTATAGGTTAGGTACTAATAATAACATACCTGTGTATATGCTTTGCTTTGCTCTTTGAAATTGGGGGCAAACTACATGCAATTTAAATACAAACACTTGTAGAGAAATTTGAATGATGGTTGAATTATCACTTAAAATACAGCAAAAATAGCAAATCTCGCAATCAAAATTAGACAATAGAGAAATAATATGCCGACTCTGCCTGTCTTGTAGCGTTCAATTGAATTTTTCTCTTTATCAATCTAACAACATTATGAACCTTTGTCACGACTAAATACTAACAGTAGAACATACTGTTGTTTTTATATTAGGATTATTAAGACTGATATAATTTAGCTAAGTGAAAACCTTTTTACGTTCTAAATGTGATTTCTCTGTAGTGAACAAATTTGGTATTTTTCAAAGTACGTTAAGCACATAATTACATGTCGCGTCGTTTGACAACTGCAACATTTTGTACTTAATAATTAGTAGTTTGAACCCTACTATTATTTTGCTCTTCCCAGCTCTTTAATAGTCTTCCTCCATTAGAACCAACTGATTGGCATTCATATTTGAATTATTATTATTATGAAAATCAAGAAAAACCAGAGCGTTTATTTCGTATTAGCTGAGGTGTATTTTTATTTCATAACCGGGCCAAATCGGTCAAAGCGTAACAGGTCAGTGGCAAGTGGCAAAAAAACCAGAAGCATAAAAGTCAAAGTGCAATTGGTCAAAGGAAATAACGGAGAATTAGCATAATATGCCCATTGATACTTTCCTCGTTTCTTAGAGTTTGCTTAGTTTCTTCGTTTATTTATCGTGGATTTCTTTCATTTATTTCTTTAAATCGTACAGTTTTTTGACCGCTGTTATTGCACTTGACTGTTATGTCCTCTGACCTTGTTCGCCACTTACCTCTGACCTTTTTTGCTTGGAGCGATTTTGGATGGAGAAGCGTTTATTTATGTAGTGGATTGGAATGAGTGTGAATAAGAGTTGGATTACGAGTGTGAAAATATCCACAGAACCCTGGATATACATAGGAAGGGTGATTTTTGTATGGCGTTGCCTACCTTATGAAGAAATTGTGAGTTTGGGAAGCAGAAGCTATTTATACACCACATGAAAAAGATCAGTTTCTCACCGTCGGCTTTATTGTTGATGGTAGGATGGAATAAAGTGAGTAGGGAATGGAAGAGAGAAGAGAATGGCAGGGATTGAAAAGATTCATTCATGTTGGGAAGAGGAGTGTGAACAAAGGGAACAAATGAGTTGAAAAGGATAAGGCTAAATGAAGATGAAAGTTGTTGTTGTGAGCATGTTTGATGATTAACTTGATGAGCGTACAAATGGGCTGACTACTAGAAGTAGAAGTAGGAGAAGAAGGAGTTGTGCGACTACAACTCTACAACTACAACCAACAAACTATTTCCACAGACGGAAACACACAGAGCAATGGATACAAGTACTGCAAAACAAACTGGAACAGACACACAAAAGTAGTAGTATTTATATAGGCACTCAGCATACAGAATGTTAGCTGCAACTAATATTATTATTTGGTGGGAGTATTAATAGTGCAGTGTTCTGGAGTGTAGCTACTAGCTACATTTGTTAGGTTTCAGTGTGAGTGTAGGGAGAGAGACAGACGGAGGAGAAATGCAATGAAATGACCTGAACTTTCACCAGTCAGAACTGTGGATTCTATTTAGCTCATTGTTAGTTGTCATGTCAGAGAATGGTTGGAATTGGTTGGGTTGGTTGGGCAAAAAGTGGAGTGGGCATGGTGGAACAGAGAAATAGACTGAGCATAACATGACATCAAACATGGAATGAAATCCAGAGTGAAATGAAATTGTTTCTTTCCGTCTGTACGATTGAATGAGTCCAAGATAAGTAAAAGTGTACATTTAATTCACACTGAGTGAGTACACAAATATAAACAGTCACGTAGATAAATAAGTAGAAATTTAGTTACTAACAACTTCACTCACAGTCACAATACTAATAGTTACGACTTCAAGACATTTATATGTACCTACTCTACACATACACAAACACATACACAAACACTTGTACTCATACACTACAAGTAGGCAGAGTGAGAGACGTGTGTGTGTGAGTGAGTGAGTGAGTGGTAAGAGTGTGTGGTAAGTTAAGTGAGCATGGTATTAAATCTAAACATAAATAGGCATTACATATGTATAGCAGAACTCTATCTCCACTTAGTTACTTAAGTCCTACTTTTACTTATTACAACAACTGTCTAACTATAACTAATGTATTACACCACTACCTTAGCCTGAGTGGGTGGTTTACTTTGGGGCGCTCTAAGCTTTCTGTTCAGAGAGATAATAACTAAATTTACAATAGGGCCGTATTAACTCACTTGTTACAGGCAAATTCCCATTACTGCTAATGTGATGTGCATACCGATCCATAACAAATCCCTTCCAACTTACCTACCTACTCCACTTACTGTTCTACTCATAATGAGTATAGTTACACAACTTTATTATAATTACGTAGCCCATACCCTTATCGTTAATACTAAAACGGAATTTCCCTCATCTACATTTATTACATTGCATTGCTAATTGTAACTTCAATTACTACACATTTTCAATTTATTTCAAAGAGCAATTAATTGAACAAAATATTTCAAAATTAGTTCATTTTAGTTTGTAATGTATGTATACGTAGGTGTGCATTCCTACGCAATGTATGGCTAATGTAAAAATAATGTTGCTTGCAATTACATACCGATACGACAGAGTATGTTTTAGCACATTTTGCCGTGAGTACTTGATTGTATGTAATACTCTCTTGACTTTTGGGTCGATATGTTATGGTTGCCTGTAACACAGATTGTGTTTTGTGGGGAAGTTGGTTGTTGGATAATAAGGTAGTAGGCATGTCTACCTAAGGACATAAGTTGGTGAAGTATAGATTTGGAAAGTTGCACACGTAGTGATGCATAGTGCCGTAGGAGAAGAGGTGGGAACGTTGGAGATGTATTATAAGCCTTTCGGATTATTTCTGCGAGTGAGATGTGTAATGCTACAGTATTTCCACAATTAGTCTGTGTATATAAAAGCTGCTATGAGGATTGCATCATGGAGATGACCTTTTCACCACAATTTCCACAATCTCCACTACACTACATTAATTTGCTAGTAAATACGCTTTCACATACTGCACTTGTAGAAATTCCATTGGAAATTAAGCTACATACTACAATACACCGCCCACAGAAAAGACTGACTCCGAGAAGGATCTTTCCTTCAATTATAATCCAAACGACAAAATCCATGAATCTGGAGTAGGCAATGTGCAAAGCAATAGGAATAGGAGGTCGTTAATGTCGGTTTTAGTGGGTGTGTATGTAAAAGGGTTACATAAGAAGGAGCAGTGATATCCTAAGGTTTCCCCATAATGGATTTTATTACAGGATGTTAAGACACTGTTTGATTACTGGGAAGGCAGGGGAAGATAATGCAATGGAATGAAAAGGGAATCACATCACGTGAAAGTTGGAAATGTTTGTGTTGCCTTTTCCTTCACTCAACTGGATTCGATGAAAGTCACAGGTGCACATGTTGATGTTTGTGGACTAGTGACTAGGCAAGAGCCACAGAGAAAAGCTGGAAAAGTGAGTGGAAGAGAAAGTGAGCAAAAGCCAAGCTGGAAGCCGTGGAAGATCTATAGGCGAGACGAGTAGGAACGAGTAGAAGTGTTTTTCGTTCCAACTTGGCTGGCTACGTGAATAATTTTGATCGGATCCATAATTAGACTTCCCCTACTTGGCTTTCGTAACACACTGCATTGTGTGGTGTGTGTATCGCCGTCATTTGACTTTACTTACTTCTATGTGTGGCAGGAGCACAACCTTTTGTTCTCTCTCTCTCTCGCTCTCTTTCCATGGATCGTTTCGTTATCATCAATCTATATTCCAACTAAGCATAATAACTGTGTAATGTGGGCAGTGGGCATGGTACGGCTACCTAAGTCTAACCGACATGGTCGTATACGCACAAAAGTACAAATAGTTCGTTGCAATTATTGCGCTAGTAACAACAAGGAAAAGGCTATATTATATACCTATATGTACACTTATTACCAACAACTGCACACTATAGCTCTGCTATTGTAGCAGCACCAGCTATTACTTGCGAGCATTGTAGTTGTAGTGGTAGTGGTAGTAATAGTACCAAAAAGTCGTAATGTTGTAATGTAGTTGCACAGTACATGGTGCTTGACTCGATTTTACATCATTCTCTTTCTCATATGCATAACAATCGGTCCATTTCAAATGAAATGAAATGGGCTGATCTTTTCGTAAAATTATAATTATACGTCCTGTCTGTGTGCAATGTTGCCATCATTGTACGCTTAGACGGCTTCTCTAATTACTATTTACTGTGCTCTGCATGTATAACCCTTAACTAATTTATTCTTTAACAGCACACACGTAGAAAACACAGGAAACTTTCACGGCAAACTTACACACTAACAAATTAACCACTAAATTATAACAAGGAAAATCTAGCTTGAACTGAATAGTAAATAAGTGGCTACCTACTACTAGATATTTCCTTGACTATAGATGAACAACATGCAAATGTTCTTCTATGAATCAAATTCCATTTCCTAATGGCTCAACCCGTACAACTACTACCCACACCACACAAATAATAGACAAACTATACCCAACCAACCACCAGGTGACCATTTATTTTTGGCCACATAATGCACATGATTTCTAACATGCCCAGCATAATAGAAAAACATTCCCAGTTCATCAACGTACTACTACTAATATTCTTCAAAATCTCCATCGATACACATTAATACTATAGTTACATGCTATTCTCAAAATTTGGTTAACCATTGTAAAACATAACATGTAGAAAATATCGTTTTATAATATTAAATTCAAATTAAGTGCTTCATAATATTACATTTTAATATCGCATAAAGTTGTGCTTTGAATCCGTCAAATATATTTACAAAAAGTATTTTGTTGTGTTTTACTGTCGAGGTGGTATTATAATTTCACTGCGTAAAAACTAATGAAGGAATTAAAAAAATTGCCCCATATTTGAAAATGATATACGTTTGGCCCTTAAATTGCATGTGTCAAGTTTGAAAAAAATATATTATTAGGTTCGGAAGATATTGCTGGGTTAGACAGATAGACAGATATAGAAAGCTAGATCGACAGAAATTATTTGATGTTTAATATTCTAACCGTCATATTTATATTGTTCCATTGTAAGGAATATAATATTAACTGCTCCAGTGAATGCATACAACCGATGGGAGGCTACATAATTGTAATATTGTATAAATGGACTATGATGATGTATGTAGTGAATGCAACTGTATAAAGAAATAATAAATATAATGTATGTAAATGATTATATTTGGAAGGAACAGAGATAACTGTATGAATTGCCATGAATAATGTGTTTGTATAATGAGGCATCATTGTTAACGATGGCTATGTAAAGGGGATTATTCTAGAGCTGAGTCCGTCACTTTTCTAGAGTCACTCAGACGGGGAACCGCTGCCCGAGCGATCACTCAATCACTAATCAACTCTACAGTAAACCTCAGAATAGAATTACATTAGAGGTGGCCACGTAATTACCATTAGAATAAATGTTACATCTTGTTACAATTTATCATTGAGCCAGTTTATCGACGCACACTTTATTACAGATCATATACACATTCGTTACAGCAATCATTAGGCATTAGATCGGAGAGTCTAGCCAAGAATCCGGAGGTTGTAATTGTTTGTTAGTTGACGCGAAAGTAAAGGCCAGATCAGCTTGGGGCAATTCATCCTCAGACAATATTGTTAGGAAATTAAGTCCTAGCATTACAGTCCTTACACCATGTTTACGTATATTTATGTATTAATATTTGGTGGCCATACACTAGCATTATACTTACGCCTTTATGGCTGTCAGTGTAGCTAAGCAGGAGATCAATAGTGAATGAAAATGAAACTTGTATACCTATGGTAGTTTTGTTTTGTAGATTATGATGTAGCCTTTATATTGCATAGTTGAAGGTTTGAAGTACATGGAAATGTGATTGTTCGTGAAAAATAGAAAGCATGTGTCTGGAAAGCTTTGTGTACGGCATACATAACGTGTGGCGAGGTTTAACTAATATTTATTTTTATACGCGCGCATATGGCAAGAATAACACGGGAAGTTTTTTCATGTAAAGTAGGAATATGAAATGTGAAATGGCTTAGAAAGTTGTTTATGTTTTAATAAGTCAGCGACATGGGGATGAATGAATTCACACTTGAGTTTTAGTGAATACTAACATGGTTCACCATGCTGCACGTACGTTCATGAGATGGGAAATCTGAAAGCCAAACCTTTCTATTCAGCGACGTCTTTTAATTCCAGGTAAACATGTAATGGTGTAGCTGTAGGTAGCTGCGGGAAGTTTTTCTGGATGGAAATCTGTAATCGGATTAGGAGACTTATTCAGATAGTTGTGGAGTGAGTGAGTGAATGGAGTTTATAATGCAGTGGTAGTCGACGGATGTAAGTTGTAATGCCATATTGAGTCCATTTATGACAGTGTTGGAAGTGTGCGGGTGCCGGTGGTGTGGGGAAAGCCGGGAGAAGGTTAAGGGTGGCGAGATATTAGATACATCGAGGGATGTTTAGGAAGCATTTTATGTAAAGGGTTGTCGCTAAAGTATATGATGAATAGAGTCGTTGGATAACATCGGTACATGAATACTGACACGTGTTCAACTCTTACTCTGTGTCTGTGTACTACTGGCTGAGCTTATGTTTGAGGAATGCCAAACCAAGAATCAGCTCAGCAAAGCCAACTGTGACTGGTAGGAAGGGAGCTTAAAGATTCGGCGGTGGAAGGAGAACTCACGTTGCTGAGTAATTCTGCATAAAGCTCACCTGAAAGAAGATCCGTTCATATCCAAGCTCACGGCATACTTATATCAAAGTAGACGTACAGACGACGTACATTTACTGCAAGAAATGCGAGGAAGAAGAAGTAAAAGTAGACAAGGCAGAGTGAGTGAGTGAGTGAGTGAGAGAAAGAGAGAAAGAAAGAGAGAGACTTGTGTAGAGTGAAGGAAGAGGAAAAAGAAGGAAAGAAGAAGAAAGAAAGAAGACGGAGACTGAGAAGGAGAGAAGAAGAGGACATGCAGAGCTTGAGCCCATGGTGCATCCATAAATACATAACAGTGGTTAGGTTGTGGATGGATAGATAAGGGCAGATCGCTGTCTAGATATAGAATGAGAATAATAAGAGCCACAGAGAAAGCTTGTGTTGCCGCAATTGGCTTTTCTCGTTTTCCTTGCCGTCTTTCTACTGCTCTCTCGTATGTATTCCAGTCATAGATGAGAGATAAACCCGGAAAGTTGCACACGCCCATATCTCTCAATATTGGAGTCTTGGCGGGTCTCAAAATATAAAGCCTTCCATCCTACGGCTCCTTTCCCAACACAGCAGCCTCTAAACAGAATAGGAGAAGTGTTTTATAGAACATAATAATAGTAGAACACAGCACATAACAGAACACAGCTCTACTCACGATGTATAATATAGCCTGTTACAGAAAGTAGGAGTACACTACGGGGGAAATAAACCCAGGACCTCTTAGCAAAAATGTTATTAGATTGTGATTCATTGCCCTCGGACGAGGTAATTAGATGCCAAGAATCGGTTTGAGAATTACGGATGGGCAGACACACGGCTTTTTCTTCTCAGTCACTTAGCTCAGCTTTAACTCTATTGCAATGTCTTTGACTGTGTCTCCTGTCTCCATTCCTCTCTCTCTCTCTGACTCTTTTTCTCAGTGCTAACCGCAGCGACACATACATTCCTAAATCCTATACACAAACCTAGGTACACACAAACGTAAACCAAAGGACGAGCAAAAAGCCAACCAGCTTCACTAACGAACAATAAGAACTTCAAAAATAACGGCCCTTTCACCTTACCACATAACACACAGATCATATGGTCCCCATTTCAGCCCGACTTTTCACCCTCTTTTTAAGCCTGTTAAGTGAATGAAGACCGACTTTTACTTTCCCTTCGTAAAACCAAAACTCCATTTCCCATTTTCTACGTTTTCTGTCATGTTTCGGATATGAGTTCGATCAAGCTTCTTCTTTATCCAGTTTCTACTACTACTAGGTGTTCATCTGTACATAAGTACGCAGTACCACCTATATCAGCCGTGTAGAAAACACATGTCCATCGCAGAAATCTCCTCTTTGAAATTTTCGCCGGCTTAAACAAAAAATCAGAAAAAACGATTCTTTATACTAGTGAACAAATCGCATCTACCATACACTGTTAGAATGACTGTCAAAAGATCAACGAAAAAAAGTCTCTTTTATCGTCACTCTATTAGCCAGCTCTGCTGGCTTATCGGACGGCATTAGCTGCCCATCTTTCCTTCATCAGAAAAACTTTCAAAGGCAACAAGTTAAGCTATGGAAATGTCTACGCTGCTCCTACCACACACCACATACTAAAGCCCTTTACAAACACTAACACTTTTCTATCCCATATATTTACACGTGCAGAATATCCATACAAGGAAAAGATATAAAAATATGTTCTTGTTTCACGACCATAAATTGTTTAGTTCCCTTGCTTCATTTCACGCTCCAATTTTGACAATAAGGACGAAGGGATTTAAAATAATTTTGAAAATGAAGTCTCATCCGATATAGTAGAAACTAGTTGAAAATAGTAGCACTAACAAAATAAATGGAGTGAGTGATAAAGAAAATCCAATTGTGTACACCAAAGCTTAGCATTTCTCTTGCCAGGGCTACGGCTTTACGTTACACGATGCAATAATATTAGTTTCTCCAAATGGCGATTCGCTAATCGTTTGATTTCCTAGTAAAACAAATCCTCGTGAAAATAGAGAGTGGTGCAATCAAAGTCTGTTCATAACAACGGAGGGGTTTGTTTACAAAATACAAATAGACGCCTCGCATCGCGGCTTCAAATGAAAACAAGGCAGGTCAAGTTAGCATTTAGTGTTATTAGATTGAATGGAAATCCTAAACCATGTAGCCCATAGTATATAAGTAGTACCCCTGGAAACCCCAATCTCTAAACTAATAGTACAAGGAAAACCCAAATGAAAATAGTACAAGACCACTACCATTAGTCAAGTGGGTGGTCCTCCTTGTAGTTGTACTTAGTTGTATGTAGTATATTATAGTCCCACCATTATATTTTCCTATAATCCTCTATTATCTCACAAGGGCTAGCTAATAGTAATAGCTGCTAGCAACAGTAGCCCATATATACTGACGGCAAATTCCTCAAAGACGATTTCCTATGCTTGTAAATACACAGGAGTTACTATTATGGTCACACATCAAGAAAGGAATTAACAATTTCCATGATTTTCGCTCAGGCAAGAAGATGCAGTGCAGTAGGAGGGAGATACATCAGAGCACAAGATCCCAGGACAGACTAACTAAGTAACTGTCTAATGCCCACCACTATGTATTGCTACTTACTCTTTCCATCCACTGCTACTGCACCGTTATGTTAGAATTATAGGTAGGTATGTGTGTAACATGTACATTTGGTGTGCACACACAACCTGTGTGTGTATAGAGCAGAAAGGAAAATAGTAGAGTGTGGGTTTATGTGTCTTTGTATTATTGGAAGGTGAAGGGAGTGAGTAAACGAGGGGCAAGATAGAGAATGATGAAATGGGTGGCACTTGAGGTAATTACATTTACTGGCTGTGTGATCCAAGTAGGTCAGAGGATTGCAAATTGAGGGCTTTAGCAAGTATCCTATTATGTTTGTCATACAAATAGTGTCAAATATTCCAGAGCCATGGGAAGAGAGAGAGAGAGAAAGAGGTGGTTGGTTGTGGAGCTGACTGAGGCAGACAAGATTGCAGTATATTGGCACTACAACAACAGAAATAGGGATTTGTGCAATAACACAGAGTATATATAGGGAACCAGTGTCGGTGGTGCAAGGAGTGTTAGTGTATTTGGTGGGAGCAGTAGTGGTAGTGCTATATGCCTCGGCTCTCGCCGTCTACTTAAGGGAGCTGCCATAAATTTGCCACAAGGTTTAGGCAAAGGGGATCTTTGATAAAGTCGACGAAGCAGCAGCTCAAGGTACCTTGTCCGTGTTGCCTCGTCGTTGTCGTGTGTGCTGAAAAGAAAACATCCTCAGCCTTTGTTTGTTATTCATTTCTGTACTATCAATACAAACTACAGGGCCATCTTATCTGCAAATATCTACCCAAAGCAAAACAACACAGTAATAATATTTCAACACGGTATCCAGTACTACACTACCTTAAAAATATGTACCTATATATCTACAACTAAAGCTGGTGTATGTATCTCAAGTGTATGCTGCACTGCTACTGTATACCTAGGTGTATATAGTATCTGTATGTGGTGGCCAAGTGAAGTGTGTCGCAGAAGAGTGCATGACATGCACACACTGTGATATTGTTATGGCAAATGTTAGCATTGTATTCTATTACATAATATGCGCTGCTAAATCGTGATGGGAGCATCAACAAACCATAATATTATGAAACACTGTGTGGAGCATAGGAATGGTGAATGTAAAAGTGAGAGCTACTATATAGCTACGCGTTTTTGGCAGAGTTGAAGTTGAAGGAAGAAAAGGTATGGTATGACTACGTAGGTATTTATTTTAGAATAAAGAATACGAGAAAAAGCTACGTGTGGAAAGTGAAGGTAGAGTATGAGTACGGGAGGTAAGTAAAGAAAGAAGGCATATAGCATGCAAATTCAGTCAAAACGAAATAGACAACAATGTTGAGCATTTGAAAATTTCCTTAATTGAATTTGTGCTATCCAAACAGACTTGGAAATGTTGTCCACTAATTGCTAGCTGAATTGTCTTTATTGCACCGAAGAAATAGAAGTAGGAATAATTTATTACGACAAACAAAGGAGCTTGGGAGAATACATAGTTATAATTTGTGTGCGGATGTTACGGTGTATTAGTAGTACGTAGAGCAGCAGTGGGGGACCTGCTGAGCTTGCTGTTGAAACTCATGACATTCACATACCTCTAGGTAGATACCTACCATACTTCCACAATACATTATCGTATTACTGAACAGACTGAACACAAGATTCATAGCCCCAGATAGTAGCCGTTATGAAAAATTCATAAGGATTTAAAAATGAAATAATGTCACATATATTTCTCATGGGAAACTCTCGGAGACAAACACATTATCAAGTTCATTAAAAACATATTTTGGCTCGTGAACGGAATAATGTGAATATTAGAAAAGTTACGACCTTAACTCAAGAAAGTTTTTCTTTGCCCATAAATTGTGTGTGTAGTATGTTGAATTTGTAAATCGGTCAGGCAGAGAGAGAGAGAGAGAGAGAGTATGGCAAAGCAGCAGAACAAACGATAGACGAAAACACACACACACTTATAGTACACATACTACATACATACAGGGCAGAGCAAGTCAAGCAAAAGAAAGTCATGTCCGATTGCCATGTCTTGGCTTGCCCAAGTTGCCCTGCATGTTGCAGTTTTTCTTGTCTGACTCTCTCTCTTTCTGTGGTACTTACTTGTGTACTTGTGTGTTGGAATAAAATGAACGAGTATCTGTTACACGTTGCAATGTAATATGCAATCTGTCTGCGGTCCGTTCATGTGTTGCGTAACAGTTAGCATTTGTGTAGCCGTCGACGGCGACGTTGTTGAGAGTTCTTGAAAATTTGTAGACTTGTCCTAATTATGTGTATATATGTGTGCACGTTGCACGTTGCGTTTCTTGTTGGACTGGTTGAAAATGTTTGGCGTGGAATATAAAAGGGAAAAGGGGAAAGAGAGAGAGAGTGAGAGAGAGATGAATACGCTGTGAGACTAGTGGACGTTTTGCTGTTCCAGAATAAGTAGATTTTGTAGATACATTTTTGTAGGGGGGATTTTCTCGATTCAGAAACCGCTGAAGCCTGCCTTTGAATATTTATGTCTCTCTAAAGACCATGTTTCGAATTCCTAAAATATGCCGCAAAACGCAATCCATAAAGTCTCTCTCGAGATAGACTACATTTCAATTTTCATACACCTTTTCCCTTGGCAAGTTTCACGTCTGTCTATCTCTTTCACTCTCTCCTTTCTTTCTGTGCGGCTTCTGTCTGCGTCCTTCGCACCACACTATTCTATAGTTGTTCTATGTCGAAATCGAAACCCAATTCTACTATTTTTCACAGCATTATTTTTCTACTCACTCGCTATGTACTTCCTTTATTTTCTTTTCGTTTGCTTTCTTTTGAGTCGAGTGTTGAGTTGAGTTGGGTTAAGTTCCAACTGTTTCATATTCGGATGCTCTTGCATATGGAAAGAAGAGTGTGGAGGAATTGGAACTAGGTAAGTATGAAATAGAGGCTGTAGGTATTCTGTGTACTATTCACTCGTTTGTCTCTCTGCTCGACGTGCTTGACTATGAATAGCAGACTCAGGTCTGAGCACAGAAAAGTAGCCACTAATACAGAGCTTTTTACTGTTAGTTTTCCAGCTAGTAATGTACACTACTAGTAGTGTGTGACTACTGTGCTGACTGAGTAATAGTATAGCCGACAGAGACGCTCAGTTGAACGAATCTCGTAATAGTGCAGGGAGTAAGTACGGAGTACTCGAAGCCGCCATAAAGAACGTGAAATAACGTAACGAAAGGAAAGCTCAAGCCAACAAGTAAGTAAGTACGCGGGTGGAGATATACGAGAGCACTTTCGTTCTGTATAGATTTCTGCACGCCGTATGGATTTCTCCATTTCTCTCACAGACTTTATCCGCTTGTGTTTTGCTAGAATCCTCGTCCGTCGTCGTTTCGCTCTCTCCCAACGTATTTTACGTACGTATTTAGCCAAAGAACCCAAAGCCACTTATGCATATTTTACAAGAGTTTGGTGAAGATATATCGTCAAAAATTCCAGCTTCGTTGTGTATATAGCTTGTTGCAGCCACAGCAAGACTTTTCGTCCCACACATACATACACACATACACACAGAGTAGCTACAACTACCTAATACTTTATATGGCCCCGCTCTGCTTCCCTACACAAATCTCATTATTTACATCCCCGAATCCCTTGGCCCTTTCAGTCCATCATCTCGGCTTTTTCATTATTTGTCAATCACGACGTTTTTTACTTGCTCCTTGAGACGAGCTCCATTCGTTTCCAGTTATATACTGCTTCGGTATTAGAGCAACCAACGTTCCCCACTCTTTGACTTACTTCCTGTCTTTTCCTACTACTTACTACATAACATTCTAGTACTCGCTCTCTATTTGTACAACCTTCTCTCCACTTGACATCTTTTTAGTCCTCTCGAATCGGCTCGCATCGGCAAGACCTTCTACTTATTTTTTAACTTTCTCTTCAGGTTAGCTCCTCCGTACACCACCACTTTCCTTTGCTCTCCAGTATTTACAACATGTATATTGCATACTCCACTCCAATCATATTATAGCTGTCCTTGTAGCTACAGCTTTGGCCCTGTGTGTCTCACCGAATGTATCTTGAAAAAATTTCGACGAGATGATTGCACCACTACTGCCTACTTACAAGCACTGAAACTCCACTCACCTACACACACATCAACTACTTACTTTACGACCGTCTCTATAGTCCTTGTACACTACAAGTGCCACATCCACATACACATCCATATGTAATACACAAGACTTCACTTGACTCCATCGCGGATTTGCTTCTCTCATAATTTATGTTACGCCAAAACTTCAGAACAACAAATGTTTTGAATCACGACTGTTTATATTAAAAATTCGTAACTTGCTTTAAGTTGCGACTCAAAGTGCACTATACAGCTACCTAACAAGACAGAGTACTAATGCACACAACCGTGTTATAACTCAACCAATATATGCGTTTCTACTTACATGCAATTTGTATATCTTCCTCCTATGGAATCACTAGAATCCTGAGTGTCTGAAAGAGTTGACGGTGTTTATTTTGAAAGCTGCAGCCGTTATATCGACATAAAGATAAACTTTTCTAATTTTGTCTCAGTATAGTGATAATGCAATCCAATGACGCCATGAGCTCTTGATGTCTATACCTGTACTAGATGCATCATAGTGAATACTGAATATACACAGTGATTGCGAAAATGAAAAAGGAGCTATAGAGCTCAAAGTCCAATGCAACTTTATAACCCGTTAACGTTGCAACGTTAGAAGGAAAATATGTATCAGGAAAATGACCTGACGGCAGGAATAAACTAATAAATTGTTTTTGAACTTTGGACCTATGCAGGTTTGAAGGTAAAAATACTGTAATAAAAATCTATTATAAGCAGAAGTAAATTTAGTACTGTGACCATACAAAGTTCATTACGTCATAAATCGAAACCTGATGCATTCGAAATCTGACGTAAGATAGAAGAAAAATTGGCTCGTACCCAGCCACTTTTGAGTACTTAGGTGCGATTCCGTTCGGAAATATATATAGTTGCATATTTTATACGTATTTCTATACAATACGCTTAAGAAAGTCTCAAGTGAAGCGGTTAGGCAGTTTCCTCGTAATAATATAGAACGGTGTCGGCTGTGAAGCACATTTTCATGTGTATATAATATGTAAATGTAGAACAACACGAATTTGACGCAGTATTCCTTTCGTTTTCCAGATACACGTCTGCTTATTATCATTCAGAGTTGAACTTAAACAGGAAGTAGAAAATAATTTTAGTCGTGCTCAGAATGTTATAGCAATTAAAGAGTTATAGCAACGTTCATTCTGCTTAAAAGCGGCGTAGTTTTCACAACTGGATTTGAATATTTTTAGCGTAAAACTTTTTGATTTAATTATGAAGTTTTTATATAGTTTTTACTTAGATCGGTATCCACAAATATTCTAACGAAGTTTTTATTCAGTGTATGAATAACTGTTTTAACTGACTGAGTTTGACAATAAGTATTCTCATGATCAGAGAAATTCTTTATTATATTTCCATGCAAGTTCACATGAATTATGTACATTGACTCGAATAAGAAAGTTTGTCAACTGTTCGACAGATTCGACACGTAGTGCAAATAGCTCTAGACAAACGGAGGAAAATTTAAATAAATTTCGTATTCCCCTGAATAATGTATTTATAATATAGGGAAACTTTATATTTACACAATACGAAAATAATCACAAAAGTATTTCTACAAACACAGTTGGTTCTTTCTTATGCATCCCACTGCTTGGGTTTTGTGACAAAGTGAAAAAAAGTAAAGTGCAAAAGTACATTTCCAGGAAGAACAAAGAGAGAAAGAGGGGAGGTGAGTCGAATCAAATCTCATTATTACCGTAGAACGCGTAATTCGTGTCGTTGATGCGTCCGTCACCAATTCCCCAGCCTATTTGTCCTCCCCAAAGCCAAAAATATCATTTTCGGATCACTTTGCTCAGAATCTATTTAATAACAGTCAGTGATCATCCGCTCTTACACTTGACTCTACTTTTCTCTTGTTTCTTTCTTCCACTGGTCAAGAAAACAAGAACGAGATTTTCCGGAACAATGGTTCAATTGAAAAAGTCCTTTCCTCAGTCTTGCATGGGCGTATTTTTATTAGGGGCCAATGTCCAAAACATCCATCTACTGAAAAAAAGAAAAAAACCCGACAAAGCACTACAATCTTTTCATTGTGCCTAACGTATTCGCTAACACACTTTTTTATTGTCCCCTCTTTTTGCAAGTATCAAATGAACTACTCACTCAGTCAGTACAAAGCAACTTCGCTTTTCCGCCTCCTCAATTCTTTTGTCATACTTATTCATAACACATACACTTGTCCCAACATCTCAAACTACTTTCTTACGCAATGCTACTACAAACTATTTTTTACTTCAACCTTATATTGACACTAGCTATTTTATTCATTCAACCCGTTCAACATTCAAGGAAACCCGTGTGATAGTCAATAGGTGTAGGTAGCTACTCTGTTTCACTGAAACCCAACAATTTTATGTATTATTTATTTTAGTACCTAGTATTTACAATTTATTTCGAATTCTCAGTTTTTATATAAGGATACATGTTTTTCATTGTGTAAAGACCGTAACGTACTTCCAGCTAGCAAATCTGAACACTGCCAACAACAACCAGGAATCTGTGTAGTTTATGTAATGGGGTTGTAACTCGTAAGAGAGTTTAGCCTTGATTTTTCTAAAGATCAGTAGAACAATAGCTTGAAAGCGGAGACAAAAGGATGCCCATAGAAGATAAGTTTGGCTCGTGCAATATTGCCGTATAGCCCTGACAGAGCTGAAAGTGCTATGACAAAATAGACACTTTACTTCGACGAGAAATGTACACGGTGTAACAAACAAACTACCATGAACATCATCTACTAATGCGCTTACAACACTACAAGTCAACTGTCTCAACTTACTCAAATCGTAGTAAGTAGAACATACCGGGTGGTACACAAATGCAGTGGAAAATGTGAATTATATTATAGCCATGGAATATATCATACATTCTCAGCTACTTTCTTGCACACAAGTAATTTAAATTATAACCAAGCCAATAATTTCAGGAAAATTTGAGCATCTTGTGAAAATTACGAGGACATGAAGCCATTAATTAATTTCTTCTACAAGTAAAATAAAATGATTAAAAATAAGTGTGCCTTAGTCAAATGCAAACTTAAATATTGCTGCCAAGTTGGTGTTGTGTATAAGCAACTGTTAGTTATATGTATCTTTGTCGTGGCTTTACATTACATGGCATTTCACACAGAAACATTACTGACCTGAAGAGCAATCAATACTGCATAATTCGAGTTGGCGAAATTCATGGGAGTATGTAAAGTACAATTGGTTGTAACAATGTGTACATGACGGAAAAGCGCTAGAGTTGAGTTTTAAGTTCTGAAGGGTCACATTAAGGATGTACATATTTAAACGATTTGAATCTGTTTACAGAGAGTGAGTGACGTCAGGAAGTGCGGGGACTATAGGTCTATTGCTATTCAAATGAAAATTATTTACTGGCAATTCTCCATTTACTTGTGCTTCCATGTTTCTAATCCTCTAATCTATCGTATGCAGAGCAATATGTCACCACGAACCACGACGTTAGAACAATGGCGAAACTTAGGTCGATCACTCTGTACTGTGGAACATATAGCCAAAAGGTACATTGCGGATTGTATTTGTGGACATGTAAGTATGAACTCTGAAATGCTTTCTTCCACTAGCTTCATCCACCAACCAGGCACTCACTCTAGTCTACTGTGGCGGAATAAACGGAGCGTTACACAGATCACAATAAGATAGGTGTACTAGAATGAACAAGCGTAACTACCACATTCAGACTCCTGTCCTGGAAATAATGTATACTGTTCCCACTACTCCCACCACCACAATCTCCACCGCTCCTTTTTATACTTTACACAGATACTAAACACAGATACTGCAAAACTACCCAGAGAAATTTAAACCCAGCCAACTTCCTTTTGAGAGTGTGTGAATAAAGATTGCCCATGTTTCCATCTATCTCTCTCTTTCTATTGCAGTCTCGGGAAAAGGACAGAGAAGAATCGACTTAGTTTCAATGCTATGCAATGTACAGACGAGTTGCAAAATCAAATTGAAATCCTGATAGAGACCCACATGTGGACATCGCCAAAGCACAAATCCTATATAACAAATAACACACTACAACCTCTACCCTTTCCCACTGACCATACCATGAGTGACAAAGTCCATTTTAAGAATTGTCCTCCAATATTTCGTTTTCCTCGTCTCACTGCGTTGTAACAATGCAATTATAACTAGAGAGAACTAACCGTGTAATAAATATACTACAGACAATGCAGCGTTTTGAAACACTCCGCTCAAATACTATTTCCATACAAGTTACAACATATATATTACACAGCTATCGCGTATTCACATACTTATTATTCGCCATACCATACAACAACCAAACCACCACCATGCTCAAAAGAATAGTATGTATAGGTATGTATGTGTATAAAATGGCTATACTGCATAAAACACATTTGCTGTGTGACTGATGCTCATGTGGTGTACATGGCTGTGAAAGCATTGTATGTAATCCACAGGGTTTATCTACAATAGTAAATATGAATGGAGTGTAGATATTCATACACGTAAATATAAATTCGGTGGTAATAGAGGTTTTCCTACATTTAGCTCTGGTTGTTGAAATTGTAAGCGTGCAGATTTAAACTAAGGTCTTGTGCGGACTCTGCATTGTTGATACGTGTATATAGAGCAGCTCCTTTGTAATAATGGTGTCAAAGTGAAAGAAGCTGATAGCTGGAGCTGTAAGTGTACTCAGAGTTGATTCCCTATAATAAACTAACATTCTTGCAATTTCACCAGCAAAACAACCCGTAGTCCTCTGACTTTGGCTCTCATCTCCTCACGTTGTCCTTGTTCAGTGGCTCCAATGCATTTGGCTCGATGGTTGGGTGAGAATCAGAGTAAAAGCCCTGTGTTTCTCCGTCTGTATAATCGAGAGCATTGTAACTCGTATTCATCCGTTTTGCCACTAGACACTACTTTTATCCCAGCCGATATATACAACTAGTCTATTCTGCGTTATAACAAATAGAATATGTAACATGTGCACAACTATGAATTGTATTGTATTACATTTCTATTCTATACGAGTCGTGGATTTCTGTGTACATTTTGAATTGTATTTAAGTAGGAGCTATACAGCACTTGTAGTGGAGTAGTGCAATATAGAGGAAATGTACATATTCGTATTACACGAGCGACTGCATATAGTGTAGTTTGTAGTAGCACCCATCTAGACACGAATATTGTAGCTGTATATATGTGAAGCACCTACATAAGGTATGACATAATATTCCTCCTAAGGTCCTAGCAGAATGTATGTACATTACTTACTTCGAATGGGAGACTTGTACGGTTGCAGTGCACTGTGTTGGAGCATTGTGCCGTGTGGATTGTAGTAATTCCGGAGAAAGAGTGGTAGTTTGTAGTAGTAATGTTCTTCGTGTGCATTATGTGTGTGTTGGTGTAGTCGACGTACATGGTGCATCTAGTTTTGCGATCAACGTCTACATCTACGCAGATATAAATACACAGAGCGCTGGTGGATGGTGGTGGCTTCATTCCTTTTGGGACTGCGGTTTTAGAGCCCGTACATTTAACGGTGATTGTCAGGGGAAAGTACATGATTAAGCCAATTTGTTTCATCAGTCTTTCTCTCTCTTTCTCATCTTAATGTGTTCCCAGGCATAGCACTGTGCAAATCTATATGCATTGACATGAATGGAATGAATGGCGGTGGAAAGCTTAGAGTCACATAACAGTTCAACCATTCTATGTATAAGCATAGCACTCCTTATATCTACTCAGACTTGCTTTGCTTGTTTACTTGTACTCGTGGTAGTAGTAGGAGAAGGAGTAGAGCTGGTGCATAGTGGTGGTATTAGCAGGAGTTGTAGTGGTGGTGATAGAAGTAGTTGGTGTAGTAGTCATAGACTGAGAAGATGGTAGATTTAAGCCAAATCAAGGCACGCCACTAACTAACTCAGCCAGAATAGAAACGAGCTGATCGTAAACTGATGCGATGTGAGCTATTCCCTTCCTTTGTGTTGCATTATTGTAGCGGGTACTATTCCAAACCATTGTAGTGTGTTTTATGTTGCAATAGTTGCAAACTATACGAGTAGTCATATAATGCTCGAGTCAAACACAACACGTAAGTAGCTACTACCTTCTGCCACACACACATACACACACGTATAGGATAGGTACACACACACACACACACACACACACATTCTCTCTATTGCCCATTCCTGTTTCATTCTACACAGACTATGAAATTTGTCTCTATCTTTCTCTTTTCGTGTGTGTATGTGTGTATGTGTGTGTCTCTCTCAGTCTGAATTGCCTCATTCCACTTGAAAATGTATGTAATGTCTATAATATGCGGATACTTACTCTGCCCATATATAAGTACAAGTAACATGTTTACGTCGTCGTCGTCGTCGTCGTCGTCGTCGTCGTCTCTGTCGCTATCCACATTCGATCTACCTACAAATACTCACGATTGCCTTGATTTTTCTGTCGACATTCGACTCTGTTTTACAATCTACTGTCGCATTAAAATACCGTTCGGAGTGTCGAATGAATACTTTCCTTTCACCACAACCGTAAGTAGTGCACAACAGCGCATGCATTCGCTTCACCAGTCACAGTCACAACCATTGTTATATATCGTCGTTATACATACTTTTCCGTTTTACAAATTATGTTTGCTCATATAATGCAAACAAAGTATAAGTATGTATGATGCATTTAGATCATACATACTACATCAATGTGTCATAGAAAATAGTCAGAAGGAGTTGTAGGTAGTTGTAGTCGTGCTATCATGGAATTGAGTTTACAACCGCAAATAATATTAGTTTGAACTAGTACATAGTTGAGTAGGTATTATGGCTGCATATATGTGGAGTGTATGAGAATGTGTCTATGTGTTTATGTACGAGAGTATATATATATATACTGACTCTAGTACTAACAACAAAACCCACACGGCCAACACTCCGACTGTTGTAGCCGTGAGACTTAAAAGTAAGTAGGTGCCTTATATATTGACAAGAATTACCAAACTGAAAGTTTAAGGAGGAGTTGTAAAGAAAGTTATAGTGGAGCGATATGAGCATGAGACACAAATGTGTTCTATCTGTTACATGGGATTACATACAGACACAGCAAATATACAGCAGCCACAGCCCTGAGACATGTGAATACATAAAACATCCGTAGCAGTTAAGTTGGAAACTACATTTCCTTCCCGCCCCTTTAGAAAAGATGATGAAACTAATAAAACCTACCTACACTAATTTTTATATGGTTTCTACTACAATACGATTTTCCGATTTCAATCCTTATGTGTAATTGCAATCCTATGCAGATCCTGAAACTCAATCTTTTCTCTGGAATGCTGGCTCTTTTGTTCTCAGTGCCTGAGTTTCAAGAGACAGAAAGAGAGAAAATAGTATTACATATGTGTTTTACACAGAGAGAGAGACTATGTGTTAGAAAGAGAGAGAGAGAGAGAGAAAGGCGAGGAATCTTTTCCCTCCAGTATTTCTATACGAGGCAGTTCATGCGAAATATGGAGATTGGCTGATGAATGTGATATGATGTAATGTTCCCGTGCCAATTTAAATTCGTTTGCTTTCATTATACAATCTCATAGTATGATCATTACAGAAGTGATTGAAATAGCGAAGTTGTGCAGACTGCAGAGGAGTATCTGTTGTATTTTGTACATGGCCATAAGTGAGTGTGTTGGAACGTAGTACAACCAAATCAACCAGAACACCTTCAACTTCAACGTCGTTATGTATATGCTTTTAGTACTTATCTCTTGTACGTCCTCCTCCATTCCAACTTTCTCTTTGTAGCGATTCAGAGTTGGCTGAAACCTTGGATTCTCCTCACCACGTTCTTTCCATGTTCCTGAATTTACAATATACATTCACAAACATTTCAGAGATCATCTTATTAGTTCATCTTCTCTATACCTACTATACACGTTCTACGTTGTGCTATGTATGTAGCTACTACAGAATGGGAAATAGGAATACCACCACATACACGCTATACTAGGAATATGAGAGAGAGAGAATCTATTTGTGAAGATGTATTGGGAAAGAGACTACATTCTGATGTGTTCTGATGATACATCCTTTTTCTTCATTCATTCCCATCACATTCTTGGTTATTGAAGTAGCTGAGTGGGTTATAGTATAATATAATAATATTACTTTGAGCCTCACAATGGTATATCCACTATCACACCACAATATTTGTAGTATTACACACGGCGGAAATAAAATTCACTAAACTCGAATGGCTCACGGCAAAGGAACTTGTTTTTCGTTGGCTCATATTGACACAATGAAACTTTATTGGTCACAGAGACGACTGGACTAGGAAATGGGTCAGCTCTACCAAAAACGTGGTTGAGTATAATATTTTTTTATTTATTGATTGATACAATGCTTATATAGTAGGTAGGTGGTTACGTTACATTACTTCTCAGACTTCTCGCAAGTCAATTTTCTTGAATTCACAAGATGATTGAATAGACGTGATGAGCCAAGAATAATATAGTACAAAATTATCTTGGGAAAGTTTAGTAACATCTACAAAAAATCTCACATAGCATCAGCAGATTGTACATTGTGCTAAAAGTAGAGATTCTTTTGTATAGACACACATTTGAAAAAATAGAATGACTTGCTCTCTTCGATTCTGACTTGGTTCATTAATTTTTTTACATACATATATCTCAGTGTTACTTTCTTCACAGTTGTAGCACTATGCCATTTGGGTGGAGGAAAGTGCACTGTGTGGATTGTGTATGTATGTAGGTATTATATAGGTGAAGGAATATTAGGGAAGAACATAAGGTAATGTATGAAAGTGAGTGTATTATGGTCCACAGGCGAAATGCATGTAAGTTTTTGCCGGGGTTGCTAAAAGCCAGTGTTGTAGTATTCGTGCAGTGCAGTGTGTGTATTATTAGCTGCAGGATAAATCAATATTGACGCTCCATTCTTATAATTCGTCGGACTGGAAAGTCAATACAGTGTATTTCATTAAAGTTTAATGAATTTTTGTGGTTCTAGTCATGAGGGATTTAGTAAACTGTTTGTCCCTACATAAGTAATGTACACGTAATTTAGATTTAAAGATAATTTTCCAGATAATTGCTCTAATTTCATTTGGGAGGGAGAAACATTATACGACAGCTTGGTGAGTAAACGCCCTTTTCCCACATGTAAACAATTTTACAGTCGTTTCACAAGGGAATGCACACTGTAACGCTATAATAATGTATAATGTATATGTTTCTATTATCCCACCAATGTATTTCTAACCTCCACAGCCAGAAAAACCAAATCAAAAGTTCTACCACCTACTCAACTTTCTTTCACAGTGCTATTTATGTATATCTTGCCCATATATTATCCTGCTTTATAATTCTGCTATTTTTCACTACCTAGGTATAAACTATTTACCTACTACACTGCTAACCCAAACATGTAAAACAGCATCAGTAGTGTGCACGTTATCACTATTAGCAGCTAAAATGAAACTGTGAACGTAACACAGCTATTCTATACGGTTATTATTTGCTATTAACTGTAATTTGCTTAAATTGAGGTAATGAACGATATCAGCTAATTCGGTTTTATGGTTTACAATTTTAGAATTTGCATCTACACGCATAGGTCGCTATTACATCACGTTGTGAGAGAAATACTTACACTATTCAGTCTAGAGTTAATAATAAAGGCTGTATATGTAAGCAAAAGTATATAGTACGCGTAATAAAATCAAAAGAATTGTGTGAAAAGTAATCTTAATGTGTTTAGTGTGCACCAGGAACAAAAGCTGGTGCGTGGATGATGATGTTGTAGTTGTAGCTGTTGTGTTTGTAATAATAATATTATAGTAATTGAGCTGTTTTGTGAAATGTGAGTGTGAAGCTTATAATAATAGCAAGAGTCCCTGATTGAGACAGGACACACATAGCTGTAGCTAATAATAAAGTAGTAGTCGAGTTGAAATTGAATCGGAGTTGAGACCTTGAAGCCATCATGGACAGATGAAAGTGAAGAAAGTGTGAGTCTCATTGTAGCTACTTAAAGTCATCATAAACTAGAAATACGTAAGAAGTCAAGTTGAAAAATAAGTTGATAATGACGAAATTTTGGACGAGAGGCGTTTTCTTTTCTTTCACAATCAGTCTCTCTTTCGTTGTTGGTGTAGACTGGATTGGTAGGGACTACAGAAATAGGAGAAGAACTCTATACACAAGTGGAGTACTGGATGCTCGACAGTCTTTTGTGTTTTTCCTTTCATCTTTCTCCACACCTTTGTGTTCCACTTAACTACTTAGTTAGGACTAGTGCTATGTGTGTCTCCTTCTCTCTCTGTGTGTGTGTGTGTCTCGAAAGCATTGAGTTTTACGTGGAGCTGCTGTGTGTAGCGTGGAAGGCAAGGGTCTCGTCGTGAAGCAAGTCTAGTGGAAACATTAGTGGAGACGGCATGTGACACAAACGGATGTTTAAGAGCCTGTAAGGAATGCTATTAATGACTCCTATGGTATACATGCGTGGGCTGAGTTGACTTAACTCTTGAGTTTTGGTTAGAGTTACGAGAGAAACAAGAAAACTCCATATCGTCTGAAATTAAACTATAATAATATGTAAGTCATCTCTGTGTGTCTGTCTCCACGAAGGTATTGTATGTAGCTACGTACATACATACGTCTCTACTTAATACTTATGTAGAATAGAGTACGTATACATAGAGCGTAGGTACGTGTTGGTTCGGTGTGTCTTACTCGGTCAGTTGGATGGAAGTTGGAGTGAAGGCTCAAAATATTTCCGGCATCACAGCATAGAAAGTGTCCTAATGATAAAAGTTGGCGCTCCTTTCTAAGGAAACTGAAAATTAACGAGTTGATAAATGAATTACATTTTAGCAGAGACAATAAGTTTCTTAATTTGGCCAAGGTGAGTAAGACTTGAGACAGAGACACAGATTGGAGCTTGTGTCATTTAATTAGTAATAGCTTCTTTGTCTACTCTGTGTCTACCCGTCTTCCGCTACATCCTACATTATACACACAGCCAACAACCACCACAAACAGTTAGTGTTAATGTTGGATAGTTAGATGCTCAGCTTTCTTCATTCCTTCATTCCTTCTTCCCAACTCTCCTCCTTTTCTTGTTTTGTCTCATCGTCGCGTCTTCGCCTTCATCTTCCATCCTTCCTTGTCCTCCAAAACTCTCTCTTTCTATACACTCTCTACCCATCTCACACATCTCCGTCTGTCGAGTCTGTATACACAGTCACTCCACTCCACTTCACTTTAGTTCACTTGGATTGGTTCGTTGCTGCTGCGGTGTGGTTACTTTACTGCATACACACTACTTTCCTCCTTTTCTTCTCCTCCTGTTTCACTAACTTCATTCACACCAACACATAATCATATAACATGCCCTAACACTCTCAAGCCTTCTACTATTCATTTCAAACAATCCTCTACATTACTTCACCCACACTACTCACTCTATGTATTATACACTAATAACTTTCAAACTAAAACAAAACAACCCAGCTACATATATCCACATACAACTAATATGTAGCTACTCTTGTACTCGCCAACAACTTAACAAGTAAACACGTAACAAAATATACCTTGGTGTATGGGTATTACCAAGTAACCTAGACAAATATCTACTATTTTTTAAGAGGAGAGGGTCTCAAAGTATTTTCATGGTAAATTTAATGCAAAATATTTTACACAGAAATCCTCCGAAAAAATTTAATGGCTAAAATAATAATTAATGAAAATCCAGGGCAACTTCACTCACCTTATGTAATATTTTATTTCCAAGGACAATATTTTGCATCAATTTTTTCACTTTGAAAAAACTTGTAGACTCTAACTCCTACAATAAATAGTAGTCTAGATTTCTTGGGTATTAGAGTGTTAGTGCATTACAAATGTACATTACATTGTGGCTATAGCAGTGCAGGTATGTGTGTTTTAATGTATTTAGCTGTTGAGCATTATTATTACATGAGATAGGAGTGTAGTGCATAGAATTGTTGTATACATAGGTATATAGTGTAGTTCCCCTACAGAAGAAGTTGTGATATAATATGCAGAATGTGAAATTAAGAGGAGGATGAAATGACATGGGCGAAAACAAAACAGATTCTTAAGTATGTACTTAATGTACTACTTTCAACTGTCTTATCTCGGCTCGTCTTTGTCCTTAACTCATTTTCTCGTTTACCCAACATTCTCCCTGCACACAAATAGAAACAACAAATTAACAAACTATGTTCTACACTGCAACAGAGTTTGTCTTGGTGCAAGGAGGAGTAGACGTATGTATATAGAGAAGGTAGGTATGTGTGAAGGAAGGATAGGACGAGGTGTGAAAATCTTCTCTCATCACTTCTCTGAACACTTTTACAAGAACGAGACAAGGACTACACTGCTCTTGGCTTAGAAAGACACGCAATTCAACGTTTCCCCTCCTCAATGGAAAACCATGCTACCTACTTTTCTCTCCCGTGTGTCTCTCTTCCTTCCTTCACCATCAACACAGACACACGGACTTTTTATGGAGCAGAAACAGAGAGCGACGTAAGACAAGACATTTACATTTAGTTAATACTTACCTACGACTGTCTTCCTGGAGACAAACACTCTATGATTCTATAGAGTTGAAAATAGTTTTCAAAGCTAGTTAGTAGCTTGTTTTAAACTCGTACTACTGAATGTGAGTGTGACAAGCATGCACGGAGTGTGTCTTGTAGTATAAGCCTATGTGGATATATATGCATATGTATTTTGAACACTCAACAACCACTCTCTTGCTTTCTGTGACAAAGAGTCTACTTATTCTTTGAGAAAAGACGAGTCGTCGACTCTTCTCTCTCTCTTTCTCTAGTCTTCGTCTGATTACTTCTCAAATGTTGACAAAACTTCCTGCCTTGTCTTTTCATACTTTAGTACTCCTGTCTCAACACTCTTTAGTGTTTTCCTCAATCCTGACGTAGTCCAATCCTTAACTTGTTTGGTGATAAATGAGAGTAAGCGAGTGTCGGAATAGATTATAAGGTATAGGTTTATATGTAGCATACGCGTAAATAAATGCCTTTAGAGTATATAGGTAGGTAGTATATATTTTCATTTGTACACAAAACAAGATGCTGAGGAAAGAAGTAAGAAGGAGTGGAAAAAAGTCTTTTTCTATTATTTTTGCCTGTGTAGGAAGAAAGAGACTAATGAAAACTTTGTTTATTTGTCAACAGTTTGTTTGTCTAGCGTTGCGTATTTGACGATATATTATGATAAGTAAGAGAAAGCCTCTTATCAACGCAGCATAAGTGGCTCCCGTTATAGCTGTTGCTTCTGCATTATTAAATGTTGTTCACACAACGCTGTTGCTGTGTTTTCCTACACATAGTTCAATGTCGTCTATATGTAATGCGACGAACGTCTTACATGAACCAACGACCGTTGGCATTTTTCTAGCCTTAATTGTGATGTAATATGTAAATACGTAAATGATGATGGTCGTTTCTAGGAAAAGTGGATTTATAGGGGATTTGAATGGGTTTATTATATGTGTATATAGTGTGTTTAACTTTTAGATGGGGATTTTTATGAGTTTTTCTTATTTTGCATTATCATAAAGCTTTTTGGACATGTTTTAATTAACCAGGAGTAGACTGCTATGGTTAAGTATATGGAAATAATTTATCACGTACGTAAAATCTATACGTGTTGTAAATCAAGTTGGGAAAGCAAACAAATTGTGAATGTAGAAAGTGATTATATTTCTTGTATGTGGAGTTCATTTTATGTCCGTATGATAATCTGGCAGAATGTAAGAGTAGACTCAGGAAGTCAAAGAAAATGGTTTTTGTTTGTTTGCTGCCATGCCAGAATGTAGATTTGATTTTATATTTATTTTCAGATTACAGTGACTATTTACTTTTATATATTTAGATCCTCATGCACTACGCTTACATATGAACGAACCACATATGGTTGAGAAGACTCGGCTTTAGTGAAACTTTAGTTGCATTCGCAAGCAAATTATTTGGCAAGTTGGATCGGCTTGTTGACAGGTTCCGGCCCGCCCATTGGGCCGTTTTTCAATTCACATTTGCAGTCGAGCATTAATTTTCGAGTTTTTGGCAAGATAGAATAGCACTGGCATATCTTTGTATGCCGTTAACCAAATTGAACCAAACCAACTCTGTGAAGCTATTAAACAGCACAGAAAACAACTGCATAGACGAGTCTTCTAGCCTTAATTCACTCTTCCTATGCTACGGAGTTTGGCGTGAAAGTAAAAGAGATCAGAACAAGACCCACCAGAGCAATCCTGCCACACTCCATCAAAATAGAACAAAGCTTATTGTTAGCAATATTATCTAAACCAGAAACAAAATGGAGTGGCTACATTTTCAAACTCACTTTAGTTCTCTCATAATGTACCACAATCCACGCACTGCGATACCAGTGTTGTGTCACGCTAAAATAATTACTGCCAAATAACTAGCATTATACGTAAATATGCAATATACTCTTCCAAAGGAAACCGCTAATTAGAAATGTGAGAGTAGTTTATTCCCAAAATCCTGAAAGGAAAATACTAATTAAAAATCTCATTAACAAATTGAACGTATTTTTCTAAGCGTGTCATGTAAATCATCCACTAATTTATAACATCACCGCCATGGGAAAACTCAGTCTGTAAAGTCTGCCCTATGTTTACCACCACCATTCTTCTGATTCTGTAAACATAATTTGAAATGTCAATAGCATTGTGCATACTAGCCTTAAACAGTGTTTAAACCATTGTACATTAACTGGGTATACAGAATACAGTTATGCCAAGCGTACCTATAGGAACTTAAAATAACGTGGCTCAATGTGCATTAGTCCTTTATCTACGTAATAAAATGTGATTGCATTCCACATTTTAGTTTATTAGATATTAGAGCAATGGGAAATGAATAATGGTAGAAGTATTTATTCGAAGCTATTGCATCCAATATGGACATACGCTTTGCGTTATCTTCCCAATTACGCAGTCATGTGTGTATCTGAGAGATTTACACAAGTTTAATTCAAGTTCAATACCGCAGAATACAAGATTATGGGTTGTATTTACATACTCCGTGAAAGTTATATTAATAAGCAGTGGAAGGGAAAGGCGGATACAGAGCAGGATCACAATTCATAACACAGGATGGAATGTTTGCTGGAAGCTACTTTATTAGTTCTGCAGGCGAATTAAAACTCTCCAATTCCTGGGTTATGTATCAAAAGACACTGCTCTTCTGACAATGGGAAATGCCAGGGAAAGTTGATGCAGTCAAAAGGAAAGGAAGTGGATGATTCAAACTTCGTATTGCTTTCCATTGTGTTGTTTATCCTTTCACCCTGCTCCACAAATTCAAGTCAACTCACTAACTAATAAAAGCTAAACTAACAAATTATGGGGCGACGGGTTGACAGCTGGCAACTTTGCGTATAACAATAACCAGACACTGCAAGAACTACTGAATTAAAATAACGCATTACGATTGACCTACTCTGCTATCACGCACAGCTATCTACGTCTACCCACACAAACACACCAACGCTAGGTGAGTCACTGAGTCAGGCAAGTAATTACTAATTACAATTAATACTGTCGACTAAAATAAAGTTTTACATTGTAATTCACTGCCACAACGAAATGTAAGGATAATATGTACCGCAGTTGCACTTACTCAAATGAAATTTAATTGTCAATTTAATTGCAAAGAAAAGAAATATTTGGACTTTGCATGCTGGAGAAAATTGGTGGAATCTTGTGATATAATTACTAGCCATCATGTAATTAATGCCTGCCATTGGAAAATCCCTATTGATTAGTTTGAGGAGGATCAATAGTGGTTTTATGTAAGGCAATCAATATGATTGCTGCTGCATGCTGTGCGTGAAATTAAAATCAGAGTTTGTGTAAGCGAAACACGTGTGTATCCTATTAGAAGTTGTAAAAATGAGTTTAGAAATCTGAAATAATATATCGTAGTAATTTAAAATTGTAAATGAGTTAGTTTAAGGAAGCCATGTGTAAAGGCGTGTTCAAAATGAAAGTAAAGGATTTTGACTAATAGCATTAGACGTGTTTGGATATGAATGAAGGACTGAAGCGGAAGAATTTTGTAATGAATTGGGTGAAGAAAGAAGGAGAGAAAGTGGGCGAGATGATGAAACTCATTGTCAGTAGATAACAATTTAGTTTCATCGACTCTTGTGTGGTATGTGCATTCGGGAATTGAATATCTTTGAAGAATCGGGTAAAAATTGAGTCACGTTGTGGAAAACGCTGGCTTCCGGTCAATCCTTCTTTCGAACGTTTAATTTATATCACACACTAGCGGTTTTTATCATTAACTTTTCTCTTTGCTCGCGAACTTTGTTCGTTTCGTATCGACGTGTTGAGATAATACGTGGCCAATTCACAAATTCTTTTCGTTGACTATACATGTACCACCAGCTCGTGCTTCTTCCTCTCTCCAACTCCTCGTCTGCTTTGCCCGTAGTTCCCGTATGTTCTACACAAATCCCAAGCTATATTTAGAAACAACACATACAGATTCCTCTCTGTACTTTCTAAACAAAACTCTGCCTGTAGAAATACTCTTGCAATACTTCGTCAGCATCATTCACCTCAACTTGGTATACACACTCTATACACATAGCAGCTACCATTCCTACCCCCGCCATACCCATACACCATACCTTATCCTGAAATACAAGAAGGTAGTGTCTATGCGATGTTTGTGTATGTGTGTGTGTCTATACTAATATGTGTGCTGTTCTCATTTGTGGACATGTCTGCTTTCACTCCTCTTTCTCGACTCTTATACAAGTATCTCTCTCTGAACTGAACTACGTAAAAGTACGCTGGACCACCACACCACACAAATACATACACATACAAATACATAGACGAACAACTGTATGCTGCCATTCGGCATTCTGGACTACCTTCAGTGCTAACTAACGAGTAGCCAAGTGTAGTTGTAGTACAAGGAGTATTTGTAGAAGTAGGTAGTGCTGATAAAGTAATAGTAGTCCAGTCAGACAAAAAGTGCTGTGTACCTCTTAGAACTAATCGTAGTGGGTCTATATACAGGGAGAGAGCACACACAGCAATGTTTTGTGTCTGACTTTCTTTCTCTTAGCGTTTCTCAAGGTACTTAGCATTAGATATGAGTATAGCACACGAACTAAGTTATGTAATGTGAACTATTCTCTTACTTGCTTACTCAACTTCACAGACTGCTTTCCAGAGTTTCTTGTATTTTTAGTTGGGGCGACTCTCTCAATGTTGAATGTGTGTGGTACAGAAGTGGTGTGGTGGTAGGTAGAGTGAGCATGGCCTATACTTTGTATAGGAGGAAAACATAGCAATTGTTAGTCTAACTGCTCCTGTGTCTGTCTGTTCTGCGGCAGTTCTACAGCAATAGCACTAGTGCTGCTCACTCTATTTCTCTGTCTGTGTATAGAGTGTAGACTTCAGACTGGAGAGATATAGTTCTTGCTTGTATGTATGTATGTATACATGCACGGAAATACGTTTGTTGGATATATATGTAGGAGAAGTGAGTGTGTCTATGTGTTTGTGTGTGTTCTTATAGCTAATCATGTCAGACCCACCCATCACGGCTTTCTTACGCTCTCTTTCTTCGTATTCAACCACCTTGAAAGAAACTTTAGTCAAGACTTTTCATTTTCAACAGTTTCTACACCAATTTTATTTGTTTCAACTAGCTAGATCATTATGTAAGTATTTACTACTGCAAGTAACCTAACGTTAGCACAGCAATATCCAGAAGCACACACCCCATCCCATTATATGTTCTCCCCACTATTACCCACTTGACGTGGATTACATTCTTTTTCCTTTCTTGACTTGCTCGATTCCTCGACATGACATGGACTGGCATCATGGCATGAGTGAAAAACTCCTAACGAAAGCTAAATACATGTATGTACGTGTTCATATATACAGACATACATATTATGTACATATATATTATATATTGTATAAATTGTATGTATTGTGTATATATCCATAAACAAATGATATTGCTATTAAACCCTTCAGCTCACTCTTTGTGCATTTTTCTTTTTATGCAAGTAAAACTAGTACTTCACTAAACAATAAAGTCTGCTCAGCTTACAAACTACTAGTAATTGTAAACAAAGGACTTTGAAAACAAAAGAAACCTCGTTTATATTGCATTCGTACGAACTCCGCCTTATTGCAACCTCAATAACAAACTCTTTTCCTTCCTCCCAGTACTACCAACAATTCCCAGAATTTTAGTTTAATAAATATTTCAAAGTTAATGGGAAAAACAGTTTTTTACATTATCGAAAGAACACTGTAAATTTCCGAATCAGTATTTCATCACTATGATTCATATTTTATTATGTGCGCTCTTTTTTATAAGAAAAGCTGTCGGAAAGACAAAAGTCTGCAGCCTATATTCTATACAGAATGAATTTGAGTGCTCATTTTTTTGCGAGGAGGTCTCAGATCAACCCAGGTGTCATTGAATGATAAAAAATACTAATGTCAGCAGAGTTATATTGGCCACGGCTACTTGGTGAGGACAGACATCACACAGTGGTATAGTAGAAGAGGATCTGGTTGAGAAAAACGTAACTACGCCAGAATGGAAGAGCTGTCAAGTGTGATAATATTTATATGTTGTTGCGTTGCGGTGACACCAACATAGACTTGTAATATTATGTGCTAGTAGAACCTCTGCTTGCCTTACTGACGCAAGATCATGGACACAAGAGTAGACATGTGTATGGAAGATGATGCAAAAGGGTATTGGGTACACAAGAATACATAGAAGTGGTTCATACAGGAGCCCTGTACATAATAATATGAAGTGTAACTCTATAACACAACAACCTCCACTTACCTACTGAGGTTTTCCGATGAAGAATGACGAAAAGAGAGCTGCTTGAGTTCAACCTCTGTCTTATTCTTCTCTATTACACAAGGGATCACTCCTAGTATAGTACGTATTAATTTTTTGCAGCATAAACACATTCACTCAACGCTCGTAGGTATTTGTGTATTTTTATAGGTAGAATGAAAAAGTATATTATACAGTGAGAGTCACGTAAGCCGTCATATAGAAATTATAACATTAGTAGGTTATGTTCATGCATAGGGTAGCTATTAAGAATAACAGCAAATATAACTTGTTGTCATCGATACAATTTAGTTTCGAGTTTTTAATAGGTTACCTACCCGCGTTAAAAGCTCCATGTGACGACTTACGTGGCGCTCACTGTAGTCACTATGAACATTCATGTATATATAGATATGTATTGTATTTTATATTCTAAAGAAATACGCGTAGACGTTGTATACATGATGTTTGTGTATTTTAGTTAGAAAATAAAAGAATGTTATTTTTAGTTGTAGAAGTATAAATGGAAATGTAATGAATTGAGAAAGTTGGTGGCTCTCATTCTCAATTTCTCTGCAAGCGACTGTTATTCCAAGTTTTGTAGTTGCACTTGAAGGGAATCATGCATGTTGGTCTATTGTTGTAAATACAGGACTAGCACGAGTGTTATAACTACATTGGATTCGTGTTGTGTTTCGGTGTTTGAAGATGAGACGGGCGGTTGTGTGGGTTTGCGAATATAGTGTTTGTGTTGAGACGCGTATGAGCTGAGTATAGAAAAGATGATATGGCAGTTGAGCCATAAGTAGTCAATGATTTTCACTCATCTTCTGTCTGGAAAGAAAGGATATCCTGTTTCGTTAGGGCAGGAAACTCAACAACAGCGGCTCGCCTTTCCCCTTTGTGTTAGTTATTGCGACATAGATAGAGTAGCCATGGACTAGACATATAGCTTTCTTCGCACTCTTTGCTTGTCTGAAATCCCCGTAGTCTCAGTCACACAAGTTGAGCATGTAGATAGGAAAGACGTTCTTATTGTTAGTTAGCTTAAGTCTGATTCTTTGAAGAGGCGGGTAGTGTGGATTGTGGATGAGGAAGAGTGGTGTGGAAGTTGTAGAAGTCGCTGTGTGAGTGTGCTATGAAAAGAGATGGATTCTTGTGTGTATTGTTTATAGGTTGTAGGTAGGTAGGGATATATGTACTTACATGAGGGACTATGAAGAGTACTTTTCACTATATGCATTTACATTAACCTTAGCCCACAAAATACATTTAGACACACTAGAGACAGAAAGTACTAGAGAGAAAGAGAGAGATATATTTACAGGATCTCTGACTTGACTGCTGTGAAACATGATTAATCCTGTGAAACAGTGTGGAAACCTCTAAAGCATTATAAGTAGATGGTTGTGTGTAATATTATCATATATAGTATCAAATATTTTATACTTTGTGGTCCAGGTAGGTGGTTTTGGAGAGAAGAGGTAGAAAATGAAGTGGAAGTGAGTTTGCTTGCACAGAACATTCATGTGTGCACTCCAGATGGGATGTAATAAGATGCTATATTAGACACAAATTTGTATTTATGGTTCGATACTAAATATTCCCTATTCAACTTCAAAATATAATATGCTTTCTCCTAAGTATATAATGCAAATTTTACGATGGGTCGACTATAATATATTTCAGCCAATAAAAGACTCCATTACTAGTGGTCCGGGTTTAATCTCTGAAAATGTTATGTACTGTATAAAATATATATTTGTTTAAATTGTTACTTCAAATGAACATATTCTTTCTTAGAGATACCTCGTGAAATTTCCAAGTATGTGAGGACGTAAAACTACGTTCGTTTCTGTTCGTAGAATGGTTCACATGATTGTGCTACACATAGGATTACTTTTGCGTTAGGTACTGAAAAAACCAAAAAGTATAATTAAGGAGCTTACCAAGCTCTTGAGAAAAAGACAAAGACTCTAGAGTAGTTTTTTTATCGATATGCTTATACAAAACAAGAGGATTATTGTAAAGAGACTTGGCAACTAATGCGAATATCAGTTTTAACTATCTCTATGTATCTGTATAATTATAGTACTACTCTGCTTTCGTTATTGCATTTTTTGTTTCCTTATATTTAAATCCTTGTTGATCGAGTAAATTGTGTAACATGCTATCAACTAATATCATGGACAAATGATAATTATGCATAAACCCTGGAATTATTTACTTTGTATATACTAAAAAGATTTTATTCTTCAAATAATATAAGCATCTGCATCATTAATTTTAATCTAGTTTTGGCATTATATTAGTTTTACTGTATTAATATTACTACAAAATAAATTATGTAAAAGCATGTACACATCAAAATTTAGTACATTTAGAAATTGTCATTTTGCACATTTAAGAAGCAAAATTTACACTATCTATGGGCGGGGAAAAGGAGGCTATATATCTTGTTCCAATTCCAATACTATTGTCTCACCCCCTTGTCCTACTCCTGAAATTATTGTCAACGATCACATTTACCATCAAAATAATTTTGAATAATTGAAAATATTGACTAAAACCTGAACATACAAATATTCGTTATATTTACCCAGGGGTCTAAATATGTAACATATGTAAACAATATTTTATATCTGAAAGCTTCCATATGCCAGGAAAGTTGAAGTTCTATCCTAACTGAGTTTGTATATAAAGAAATACAAGCATTCTAGAAAAAATTTCATATCCGCGGTCTGGTGATGAAGAACAATAGTGTTTGGAAGTAAACAGAATGATCGTTTCGCACATTCCACATCACGTAGTTTCGTGTGGAAAATGTGAATGAAATGCCTACACGAATTAATTTGATCTTGTGGTGTGTCTCACTGTACTACAACGTGCATGTATTCAGCAAAGTTTTTCGCATAGAAAATTCTCCCTCAGAGAGTGTAGGACAGTGGATTTTGGATAAAAGAAAAATGGTAAAGTGTGACTGACACAACTAGAACATATTTTTATTTTAAAACCTAAATATAAACACAAATTTGGATTTTATTCATAAAGCAGTCAACGACCTTTTACATATAGAAAGGAACTCACACGACTAGTGGAAAATACGAAATATCCTTAATCCAAGTTGACGCGACTTATTATGGCATTGAAATTGTTGACTTAGCTCGGCACGATCCCATCTCTCATGCATATAATATTGAGGCTGACTGGAGCATTAGACATAAATATATTATACGTGTATACGTGAGCTGTGAGTCTCAGCAACAACTACGGCTTCTGTTTTTTTGCGTGAAAACTTCATTTGATACGCTCCGATTCGAGATTGTGTATTTAAGGGATAAATGCTGTTATTCCTGTTTCATTCCGTGTTGTTGCCAACAGCGAACCTTTAGTTTTGCACATTCATCATCATTTCCAGCCACGCTACTAAACTAAAGGCAAAGAAAACGGAACTCTGTCTTAGGAAGGCAATCTTAAATAAAGTCAAGACAAAGCAACGTACAATGCACAATGGCAAATGTATTCCACGCAGAAATATTGCTATATACAGTAGCCCTGGAAAAGTAAGCAAATAGGTAGCTGTAGCTGTTGAACATATCTGTAAATGTAATTACAGTTTGTAAGGAAAAGTGAGCGGAGCAAATAGGAGCTAAGAATAAGCTAAGCCAAGACACACAGAGAGAGAGCGAGGAAGAAAAGAGAGTATTAGACGAGTGGGGGTATTGTACTCGAATGAGATGAAGCAGGGAGAGATTATTATTAGAAATCTGTGTGAGATCTAAAGAAAGAAATGGGGAGGCAGAGAAGACGCTAAGTCGTTGTGGAGAAAGGAAGATAGTCTGAAAGAATGTGGCGGATTGCGCTTAGCCGCCTTGTTTTATTGACAGAAAGACACAGAATCAAAAGAGTAGTTAGTCAGGGAAACATGAATTCTGTTCAGACTCTCCGACACAGTCCTTCCAATACACGTGGACTCAGCTACATTTCAATTCTACGCTTATCCTCCTCTTCCACTAACACTAACAAACAATACAACTCAACTACTTCTTTCCACCACTTATTTACTAACTACACTCTGCACTAGTTGCCTCTGCCTAATGCCTCTTTCCCTTCCTTGTATTTCTATTGAAAAACTAACAGTCGCTGTGCCTCTGTACTCAAAACACATCCTTGTTTTCCACAGCTTCTGTCTTTACATGCTGCTACGTTTCCATGCAGTATTACTAAAAGGCTCTCCACCACCTACAAACACAAATACCTCACTAGTTTCACTACCCGTTCCACTACCCACCTATCTTGTCTACCTACCATACCAATATCAACACCCATAGACGGAACAGAGGACCTTCTTTTGTAACGGCGACTGTTTTACTGAACAACACGACCAGGAGAGTACTTGTAGTAGTAGCAGTGTAGTAGTAGTAGTAGTAGACCAAATATTTGAGCATTTCCAGTTGTGCGATGATGATCCTGATGATGATGTGAGAAGTCAGAATCCGCTGAGACATTTTTGCCTTGAGACAAAAGCACAACATTTGCAATGCAAATGAAGACAGAGTTGGGTGTATGAAAAAAGCCCCAATGTGCAAATTGAATCATAAATTTTGCCTTCCCTCTCTCTCTCTCGCTCACTCACTCTCTTTCTTCTTTCTTTGCTTTGTGTGTTTCCCCCTTCTAAAGTCTTCGGCTTTCACTTTTAAATATTCATTTTAACACACTTTCTCGCCGAAGCCGAGTGCAACTAACTTTTGGAACAGTGTGTTCAACACGACCATCCAAAATACACTCAGCCAGCTAGTTATATCTACACTACATTATATTAAACCATTCCATGTAGCTCTCAGTGTCTCTATGTAGCTATAACCTCAAATACAGGCTTTCGAATATACCTAAATACATAGAATTATACAGTGGTAGCAACACACAGACAAAGTAACATACGACCAGGACGAAGAAGAAGCGGTTAGAGTGGGATATAGGCGTCCTAAACACTCGTTTGCTATAAATACAGAGTAGGTACGTTGTGTCTATGCAGAATGTACTTGTAGTAGTTTTCAGTGGGTGATACTATCACGTTTTGTACAGAGTAGGTACAAGCTACATAGCTAGTTGCATTGCCAGAACCCGTAGCTATATTCTTCGACTACATTCATTTTGCCTGCATTTTCTAACTGAGTCACAGAACGGTAAGCGTCGTCT
Source organism: Pogonognathellus longicornis (assembly GCA_034694085.1). Lineage (NCBI taxonomy): Eukaryota > Metazoa > Arthropoda > Collembola > Entomobryomorpha > Tomoceridae > Pogonognathellus > Pogonognathellus longicornis. Next base: position 51,096 of record JAQFYB010000038.1, read on the forward strand.
CACACAGCAAAGGAAACTCACAATCAGCTCGTCTGGCACAAAACTGCTATTGCTATTACTCTAAGGTATTATAAGTGTGTGTTCTATGTGTGTATGTACTTCATGTCGGTCTCACTGAATATTGTTATGCATACAATCATTCCCTGAAATAGTTACACGTAGTACACACGAACTTGCCTCCCGTTCTTTCTCCTGACTCCCGTTTCCCGTTTCTTTTCGTCGTTGTCTGTATATAACATGGATATAGCTGTGTACTACCACCAAGAAATGAAAATATCCACCTACCACGAAAACTTAGACTTTTCGTGTTCTAAATATGCATTGTACTTGCCGAGTCTGTAGTAATCTGTCACTATCCTCAAGGTCAGTTTTCTCTTTTCTCTCTCTCCCTCTCTATATACAACTCTAACTTGTTCTCGGGAAGTAAATGTTGCCCCTGTACTTTAAAATTGCACATACGCCCAACACACACATGGAAAAGCGGACTGTGTGCTATGGTGGTGCTATGGAGTCTCCAGCACATATACTGGCAGTATATAAAGTGTACACATGTATTATAGATGCATACGTCCTAATATTTAGAGAGGTTTGCAATGCGTGTTAAAAATAATAGTTGGCAACATAGAATGTAGGAAAAGACTCGGCTAAACCTAAACTTAACTTGAGTAGACTTGAGTTGAGTAGCTATAAAATACTAGTAGTATAGTATTAGCTCCGTTTGTTCCCTTTCCACAAACCCCATCTCATCTTTAATCGTAAAAGCGTATCGAGTGAAAGTATAACACTCTCCACTAACGGCTTCCCAGCTGAATCCACTGTCTATGTAGTGTGATTACGAGCTTGGCGGCTTGTGCCGCACTTTTAGGCAAAACTCACTTCAACAACGTATGTAGTATATATTATGTCGTATATCTATACATTCTATGTGTATAAATGTATGTGGAGTATGTGGAATATGTAATAGGAGTACAATATACGTGGCAGACTGCTGCTGCACGCTATAGGCCACCAAAGGCTACATAGTCAGAGAAGAGGTTGTATAATGATGTATACTGCAATTTTATCTGGAATATAGAGACGGAGATGATATAACATAATAATAATGTAAGTTATAAGCCTTGCTTGTATGGTTTGTCTGGTTGGCGTGGGCATGGAGCATTGCTGGTAGTGTATATGTAACTATTTTCATTCCTGTCTTTCCCTTAATATCATGCGAGGACATAACGTCGTTATCTTCTAGTACCCCCATGCACTTTCACAATACCGACGTACTTGAACATAACGATGCTATGAACTATTTATTATCCTTGACTATGAGCGTGGCAGAGGACAAGGGTCAATTTTATACACATGGACAGCCCTGTGTACATCGCATTTAAAATAATATTTATTTTATTAAGGATATTTTCCCTCACTGACTTCCCGTAGATTTTCGGGAATTCGGGATGTGTGACATGAAGGAATTTTAAATCTTCCACATACAACTTTCCTTAGCACTCATTGCTGTACTAAACTCGACTCATGAAATTGCCCCGCCTAACATCAACAAACTAATATAGTACATACATAGAGTACACCATTTCGCGCACTTGTTTTTTAACGATGGATTTGCTCCTTAAAGTATTACAAAATGTGAGTGTCCATAACTCATCCGTATATAGTATGGAAACATAGCATTACTTTAAATATGGCAATAAATATTCTACTATTCCAAAAAAATTCTCATGGGCTTGTTGGAAATATGGTTTACGATATACAAAATAAATTTAAGACATACAAATGAGAATAGACAGATGGAGTTTCGCATATTCTGCTATCTATAAAAAACACACATAAGTAACTAGTGCAGCACTAACACAACATCCGAGCTTGAAGTTCATTTTCCTGATTTTCCATCGTCTATTTTACACAATAGAAAATAAAAATATTTTCTTACACCTTCTCCACATAAATATGCTATAAATTTATCAATAATTCATACTTTAGTACTAACTTATTATCAAAATGTACTTCTTATACTATCAAAAAGATACTAATGCAAAAACTCCATTACACTGCACGAAAATAATGAAAACAAACTTTTATTTCCAGCCATGCCTACTCAAATGGCAACACTCTATATCAAAACATCAACCTTTATAAATTAAATCGTTGTGTGATAAAAATGTTGTTACAAGTAACTAAACTGAGTTGCCCCAGAATATTTACCTGTAGTATGATTTCTCATTACATTAATCTGAAGACTAAAAAGAGAGTAATTCTACATCAAATGATTTCCTTGTAATAATGCATATCATGCAATATGCTGCAACATACTAGTAACATAGAAAATGGGAGTTAATGAGATTGAAAATTTGAAAGTTACACTAAAAAAGTAGAGCCTTAATTGGAAACTGTAAAAAACTTTGTGCAGGACTTAGGTAAGTGGAGTAGCACATAGTGTTGCAAGTTGAACATGAGATTTGAGAGAAAACACATAGTAGATCCAGAAAAATGCATACTAGTATTACAGTGGTTTGATAAATCTGAGTATGTACCGTGTGTATATATCTACTTACCTAGGAAGTTACATGGATATCTTGTGTGTATCATAAATTTGGAGGAGAGGTTTAATGCCCGTGTGTATTGGTTGGGTGGACTAGTACATGTATACTAATGTGTGAAAGTTAAAATTTAATATTGAAAGAGGAACTGTTAAACATGAATAGTGTAGTGGAGCAGGGTGTAAGATTTGAGTTTGGAAGGAAATCGTGTCAAATCTAAGAAGGTGAATATGAGAGCAGACACGAGTGTAAAGGTTATGACTAAGTTATGGGTACTATGGGGTAGCGTCGACGTAGGCGTCCAACAGAGTGTATGTGTATGTGAATAGAGTTAGAATGTTCTTGAGGAAAACAGTGTGTAGAGCTTGAGTGTAAATTCGTCTACGTATGTAATGTAAGCCAACTAAGCCACGGAAAGAGCAACTAGCCGAAAAGATAGTGAGTGAGTGAGTGTGGGCCTAAAGAGAGAAAGAGAGTTTGGGAAAGTAGTAGTTGTAGTTTGTAGGAGTAGCGAAGGGAAATGTTTCTGGAGGGAGCTTAACTTGCTCGTTATATTAGTAATCTTGCCAAGAAAATATGTTGCGTTTTTTATTATGCTCGTGTTTGGTGTAGTTTAGTATGTAGTTATTGTTGGGCAGCATAGAGCCTGGTGGTAGAATTAGTGTGCGATAAGTAAGCGTGCTTTGTAGTGAATTGCACGAAGAGGCAGAATAATAACTTGGTTGTCGCTTTGCAGGGAAATTTGTATGCCTTTAAAGTTATATATGTTTTAAATGAAAGACGTGTTGAGTGACTGATAGTGAAAGATGGGTTGACTGGGACTGGAGAAATTCTCATTTTCATAGCGCTTAGAGAAACAATTAGTTGAGAAAATAACTAATAGCCAATTCCATGTCATGTCATGACAAAGCAGAGCAAACGAATGGAAATAAGCGACTCGTGTGCTCATACTTTGCTCTTATGGAATACGGAGCTGTTTGAGAGAGTGCGAATGAGAGAGTGGGGGTTTAAGGCTAAGGGACAAGGTACGTAGTATATAGCGACAGGCTAGTGTGGAGGAGTGTTGCTATTGCTGGATGCTGACTGTGTTCACAAAAGTAAGTAAAGTACGTACAGAGTATATACACAACGGCTGAAGACGTGAAGGCAATTTGAGTTAATTTTGTTAACGCATGTATGTGGTAAGTGGAGTCGACATGGTAGTATTTCCATAGCGGACTATTATAGCGGAAAAGCTCTGCCTGTTGTTGATAGAGTGAAGAAAGGATTTGGAAGGAACCAGAAAGAGAACTGCTGAAGGGCTTGGAATTCTCCACGGAATTCTCTTAGAGAAGATGCAAGTTTGATTTGAGCATAATTTGACAAAATGAGCCCGACAGTGATGAGGAGTCTTGATGCATGCAGGAAAAGTGTCGTAAAAGTGAGTGAGTGGGCCTTAGAGAAATTTACACGAGATCAAAGGAGGTCTATGGCTAAGCAAAATTTCCGATAGACTCCGAAACTCTCGTGTGTCTACCAGCCCTCTCACTCTCTTTTGGTGTTCTTGGCAAATTCTTGAATCACTGGCGATCGGAAAGTTATAAGAGGATATTTCCCTAGTGATTTTCTACTCGTGGATGAGATTTTTTTGTTTCACAGCTACTCGAAAACTGTGAAGCTCTTTTCCTTATTCACTCTCTCTCTCTTCTGTATTGTTTTCTTCTTCTTATTCTTCTTCTTAAAGGAACTACTAGTATGTCTGAGTTCTCCTACACGAACAAGAAACTACAACAACCCAAGAAATATACAATACACATGCACATACACATACAGTACTCAAGAGTCGTGCTACAACAGCAAAGTACACTCTTCACAGAACACTCTTCTCGTGTCTCTGATGTGGTTTACATAAAAAAGGAGCACACACAACAAAAAATACAACTGCAGTCTCCTTTCCTCTGCCAGCGTCCAAAATTTTCTCATCATTCCATCTACATTCTCCCATGTCTTCCTCCACATCGAAAAATAGAAACAGAAACACACACACTCCTTCTCCTACTTCCTACATAGCCCTACGCTACGTTACTCACACTTATTCTCATGAGCTCGACTAGAAAACTCGCTGGACTCCGCGACTCAACTCGATTCAACTACAAACTCCACTGCACAGATATACAATGCACTTTATATTCACTAAAGAAATACCTACACAAAACTTCACTACTCTTTCCCTTCATGCGATATACGTTTTTCTATTCCTTGTCGCTCCAGCTCTCCAAACTGATTAATACTTAAGTTTATATGCAGACAGTCACTAGCATTGCGAATCCTGTGTGAGAGAAAGAGACTCACTCTTTCCCTTTATTTTCCTAACACTGTAGCAACAGCACACATGATAGAATTCCAACAGTAGTTCACACAGCACTATTGTACATATGCATTCATACACACATACATGCAAGTACATTCCATGGAAGTAGTAGACGACTGCCTGCCGCCGCCACCGGCTTGGTTATTTTTTTCTTTCTTTTTCTTCTTTCTTTTTCCCTTTTTCCCCTCACAGTCACAGTCGTCCCTCTCAAAATTTCCACCATCCCAAACAAACGCAAACGCTCCGGAAAACTTCTATGGGAGTTTTCTGATAGAATTAGAACGATAAGTCGTAGGACATTAGTGGTCTTAATAAATAGTGAGTGTCCAGTTTTGTTGACTGCTGCACATGTTTGTGTCTCCACACATTCATATCATATAATATTAGAGAATAGTAAACGTGGCTTTTTTAGCTCTTCAGCTTTTTTACAATGTGCGTCCCAAACTACGAAGCCAACGAACCGCCACCATACCAGCATTGTCTTATACTCAATTTCATTTCCCGTGGAACATAAAATCTCGGCACAAAGGCACTGTCTTATCGTATATGAGGTCAAATAAAATGCGTCGTCAAATATTTCATTCACTCCCACTTGCTATACACATACACTTACATTCTTTTAAACATTATATCTTTCCATCTCATTTTATAGTACGACTGCCAGTAGATTGCGGACAGGCACAATTTCCCATTTTTGCAATCCCAAATTGCAAAAATACTAAAAACCATTCAATTTGTTTTTTGCACATTTCCCCCCAATTTTTTCCTTCGCTGAGATGTGACAGTATGATAGGATCCAGAAGAGTAATAGAATCTTATCTGCTACTAGAAACAACATGGACTAATGAAAGAACATGTATACATCCCCTTTCACAAATACAGCACTAGAAATGAAAGAAGCAATAATTTCCCCCAGCTCTTAATTTTTACTCCAATCGCAACTCGGCAACATGATAATAACGTGATACTACACATAGCAATGTAAACATTTTGCAATGGAAAACGGATTTTTCGACTTTGGTTGCATAGTGCTAGTGCTTTAACTTTGCCACCATGATCTATAATACGCCATTTCACACCTCTGGATATTTAGGTGGTTTAATCGCCTCAATTCCATTTCACTTTATTGTACATACAGTAGCCTTGCGTACAATAGAATATTATTCTAGCAAAAGACTACTAGCTACCTACTCTACTACTCGACTGCCAGGAAAAAACCATCGAAGAGATACACACACATTAAATTTCAGCTCATATACCTACAACTACAGCCCCACAGACACTAACTCTTACAACTACATTTTATCTTGTGCTGGTGGGAAGATTCTGGAGTCTCGTAGTGCAAGATTACTGAAGTTGGTCTATATACCTACTTGATTTGTTCTTTGGTTGTTCCGTCTGCTCGGAAAAAGCAATGAAAGGATTCAACGATGAACTACATAAATACACACGTTGTGTAGTGTCTACCTGTGCAACTGCATCTTGTTGTGTGTACGTATAATCCAAGTACCTTGAGAACTACAACTTTCAATTTCCCATCTCTGCATGTTCATGTGGTAACTATTAGCTCCAGCTCCCACTATCTTCCAATTGTCTGCCTCCATCTCCTCTCCGCACTGGCGTCGACACCATTCTAAATCAAGGCTGGGTGTTTTCTCATTTACCTGCATTTACCTTTACACGGACTCGTACATATATACATATACACTCCAAACACACAAACAAATACACATACAACTATTAGCTAGCTGTATTTCTCTCCACTTTTCTCAGACTACTATACAGCATGCTCAAGCTTTATCCATGTTCAAGTAATACTAATGTTCATCCTTTCACTCTTCCTCTCCCCATATTATCTCCACGGAATGCTACTCTTCTTCAGCTGCGTTTCACTTGCTTAAATTACTTTTCACCTTCTACACTGCATAATACACCGACAATGAGTAGCAATTCCACTCTGAGCGTGGATATAGCTACTATGCATACATAGAAATAGAACAGGAAGCCCGGTATCCTATCGCCACCAAGGAATGAACCACTTGTGAATTCTACAGTTTACATTTACAATGGATTTCTGCGGCAGTGCAAACACAACTGTGTACTATGTACTAGCCGTTGTATGTTCTGGTTATTAGTGCTAGTATTTAGAATATACAAGTGTATTTGAAGCAGTATGTGTGCATTAAGGATGAGACTGGCATTATGTATGAGTTGAAGGAGGGATACACTGTATAGGTATAGAAGGAGCATTAGCGGGTAAATATTAGAAATGATGAAGGGAGTGCCTTGTTGTGTTGAGAAGGTTGGGGAATGGAAGTGAGGACTGATTGCAGAGATAAAATTGAAGCATCTTCTATTGTATAATATGTAGGAGCACTTAGGTGGTAGTAAAGATATTCATCTGTAGCTGGGATCGATTTGGTAGTCAAGTACATAGAGAGCAAAGGGAAAGTCGGATCTCCGTATCTTAATCTAATAGTGTATACATGGATATCTAGTGAAGTAGGCACCTACATAATAAAATTGTACATAAGAAGATGCTATTCACATCAGAGAGTGTAAAGTAGCATCAAGGAGACTAACGGGAGGAGAGAGATTAGGGGAAGAAGAAAAGAGGAAGAAGAAGACGAAGAGTGCTCAAGGAAGGCAAACCGTGGCCAACGACCAAAGACTACTAAACTAAACGAACTTAACCAAAGGAACACAAGAAGGAGTCACAGAGACACAGACACAGAGTGTTTGGGTGGATTGGCTTGGAGTGAAGGGAACACGGAGCTGAAGTTGACTAAGCACAAGTGAAGTGTAGACAAAAGTGAGTCTCCATATTCATATCCGTCTAATTGTAAGCTGGCGAGAGAAAGCGTAGCATCTGGCTAAATATGCAGATGTGGATTTGATGGACGATGCTGATACTAGCCAACTAATCCCGTCCTCTCAACACCTTCATTCAATTCCATGCGCATGGTCCACAGATGTTTTCTAATGTCGAGAAATGGGAATCTATGCCTTTTCTTCAGGTGACAACTAATGCACCTGCCTGCCCGCTTTTCCTTTCCACCCTCCTTTTTACTCCGTTTTTCTTCTTTCTATATAAAGTGTTTGTTAAACCATTCCTTTCACTACCTTTACACTTACTTACTCCCACTGTATAGTCTATTCGCTCATCGTCTCATGTTTTATATACCATGATATTCTGTATAAAACTCATTCAGGTAACCACACACATTTCGTCACCGAATTACCCTTATCCATGTTTTCCATATTCCACACTTTCAGCTAAGTCTCGGCTTTCTACCGCTAACACTAACTAATATTATTTTCTTCTCGCCTTTCACATTTTCACCCTTTCCTTCTCCCTGCTTTCTGATGTGACATGAATCTGCGGTGCTCTGTGCCGTGCCATAACCTATACAGTGCGAGTCACATTATTTAGTAGTTTAGTAGTACATTTGTATATACCTATATAGTGTGTTGATTTGTGCCGCTTTTTATTTTTACCACTAACTTCCCAACTCAATGCTTTACTTTGTTCAAACTTGTCGTTCGTGAAGCTGCTACTAACATAAGTGTTACTAGCTAAATTCGAAACTGTTCACAGCACACGAAATAAAATTATTTTTCGCTTACTGACACAACACAGTGTACAGAATGTCACGAATCCGCTACATAATGTATATTTACAATGTTACACTACTGTATTCAGAGTTACTGTAAACATTCGGAAACACAACAACTGCATGTTTGGATAAAATTATAGTCATATACTCTTTTCACTTTAGACTAGGATTTCTATTAGAGTGTGTGGGGAAAACCAGTTCAAATGTTGGGTTTGGGACACAGGTGTTCACAACATACACTACATATTAGTACACAAACACACACAACACCAATCTTCTTACCTAGGCTCAAGTTTGCCCCGAATTTTCTCTTATCCTGTGTTTAGTGCTAATAGTACTGGACATGGGTCACTCCAAATGATATACCTTTAGTTACATGCATTCTTCCTGTACTTACATGGCTGTATAAAATATAGAAAAGCAAATTGATGTGTGCTGTGTTGTTTTTGCCCATGTCCAAAATTCCATGTGAGTCGTTTGCGTTTGTGTAGTTGACTGTTAGTGAGTAAACCAATTAATTTCCACGATGTGTACAGTGAGAGCAAAGGTGGCTATTAGGGAGTTTATTAAGCCGCGGACTACTTAATCCCTTACACTTAGCCGAACAGAAGTAAATCCCCCTTGGCCCATTGGAGTTTCTAGTTGAATTGTGGGTTATTGAGAAGACTACTGGCGGAGGAGCAGGAAGGATAGTTTCAGCTAGGTACATGATTAATAACGCCGTATCGCATCAGATTATCTTCATGTATTTCCACGATAACGTGATCACTATATTTCCGTACGATAAAATCAACACTAAATATTCGCTCGGAGTCATTGAAAATAAACCAATCTAAAGGTTATCAACTACCAACTCAAATAACCAGAGGTATTATATTGCCAGCAAATTTATACACGGTTGACTGACTGACTCTTATTACTTTTACCTTAAAGGTAATCCACACAGCTAATGAAATAAAACCGCGAACACCTGAATAACCAAAGTAATATTATGCTGTGTGGGTACGGGGATAATAATTTGTTTGAAAATCGATTTGTTATTGGCAGGCACTTTCCTTGCTTCAGGATAAGTTCCCTTTGAGATGGATGATCTATCTGTAGTTGGATTTTCTAGCAGGAGACAAGGAGAGAGTGCTATTAAAATTTTATAAGTATAATTAAATATTTCATCGCTATCGGTATATTATGCAAAGAGATGTCTATCAATGCATTCTCTAACTGGTTCCGGTACCTAAATGTGACAGAGCTAGGCGCTACTCTAGTATTACACCATTATTCTCTGACTGAGTTAGATGATTGACTACAGCATTTACATGAAAATACGTCTGCATCTTTACTTTTGCATTACGGAGAATCTCTCAATCGATAGAAAGTTAAGGTAGTAGCAGTATTACAACGAATATACATACATAGTGAGTGCTATATATAAGTACTGGGTTTTCGTGTCGAAATGACGTAACGTTACGACTTGTACTAAGGAAATTATTTACATTTTTGTGAGATGGACGTATACAATGAAAGAGGAGTATTGTAAGTATGGAATATTATGAGTCTGGATGTGTAGTATAGTAATTTAGTGGCTGCAATAATGGCATATTATAAAACGAAGACTAAGACAGAGGCAGAAAGCGAATTTGAATAGTTTGAGTATGTGAAATTGTCCTATGTGTTTTATGTGCAGAACAGAATGGAATTTAGTGCCATAAGTAAAGGTAAATGTAATATACGGAGCAGAAGAGATGGATCAATACAATATTATAGTCATTGGCCTGGTTGTAATCTTATTTGAAGCTCTTTTACATCTGGTGTTTTTATGGTATTCTACAGTGCATGATGGTTATAAACTTTGAAAATTCTGCTTAATAGAGCCATGTAGAAGTCCTTTACTTTAGTTTCAGCATCAGAAACACGATTAACGAACAGCTCCAGGGAAATAGAGTCTGTCCTATACTAATTATTAATTTTCTTCTCCTCTAATCCAAACACGGAGACTTAGCTTTTATTTATTACTTGGCCACCCTTCATCGTTCCAATGAACGGCGGCGAATGAAACTCAAAATGTTTATATATAAACCAACAAAGAGTTCCTCAAAGAAATGTACAACGTACATATTGTATAAAGTATTTTGTCAAGTATCATATGTATATTAACTCAAGTTATTTTCTCCACTCTATTGTACTAAATGCTTGTAAATATATTCTTTTGCAATATTTGTGGCGGCACAGGGAACCTTTTACATCTCTATGATGGGGAGAGTATAGTGTGTTGCGAAGTAACAGTCAGGTCAACACAATCTAATGCAAGGTATACTTACAAGTTACTATTAGTGTCTATATCCATAGCAATACTAGCAAAAGCCAACCAACTGCAAAAGGTTTAAGGAAAGCACACTGTTTGCCTGACATGTGTGTGCTTTCCCCATACTTAAGTAGGTAGGTAGTGGTTTATGCCATTATACCTGCCTTACTCTCTCTCTTTCTGCGATCTATAAAACTGCGTGCGTTACATGTACTGTCCGCTGAGGATCCAAACGTCGAGAAACTATGTCGTCGTTTACTTTGTATTAAGGGGAGGACAAATTCCATGAAACAACAAAAAAGAAAGAATAGGAGCTTCGTGTGGTTACAAAGTTTTATTTCCACCTCAATCTACCTTATGTGGCAAAATAAACGTGTAATGTCTTCTGTACACAGTACCTATCTTAATAGAAAAATTAGAGCACCATTTCAAGTATAAAGTGTGAAAAGGTGAAACTCTTCACTAACAAAGTGCTGCCACTAACAAAGTGTAAATGCCACACACGACTAAATAATACATTCAAATAGTTTAAAGATGCTGTTGTGGGCACCAACATAATTTGTTGCTAAAACTAAATGTGTATCATTTCTTGAAGTTTTTCTTGAATAAACACACATACTATTCAATATATAATTATCACGTTTATTTTGTATGAGTCCAGAGACTTAGTTATAAGTCATGGTTGCAAAACAGATTTTATTTTACGACCGTAAATTGTACACCATTATAAGTTAGACACTAACCATATTGTATAGTATCCAAAGGTTGTCATAAACAAACGGAGGATAGAGATTATACACGGAGTATTATACTACGGCAGTTGGTTAGGAAATGAAAATGTTAGCCGCAAAAGCGTGGAAATTAAGTTACTGTGAAAATAGCGGGTTAGTGTGTAGTGTGTAATGTGGGGCAACAAACGTTGTTTTCTGTGTGAAAGAGGCTTTCGTGAGGTTTCTTATTTAGCAACAGCCAGACTCTACTGATGGTGAATAGATCATCTGTGACTTTCTCCATGCGAGGATCGCACGGTACGTTGTAGCGGTGTTTCTACTACAATTCTTTGTACATCTTTATCATGCAACATTTTTAGCAACCAGAGTTTATGTGTCAGCAATTTATCAATATAGCGTAGTTACCATTTAAATCTAATCGTAGCTACGCAGTGAGCTCACAATAACTACATAAAATCTATGGATAGGTGATTTTAGCTACGTGATTTATGAATGTTCCTGGCGACCGAGTCGTGGAAAGAACTATGGCCTGGCACTACACGCTCTGGTCGTCCGAAACACACAACTACACACATTTCCCTTATATATTTGGAAATAAGTGAAGTGTAGTATTGAGGACTGTTGTGTAGTTTGTAGTTGTGTGGGGTCCTGTGAGTTGAGTTGACTGTGCTCTAATACTGGGCCTTCAGTAATTCGTTGGTTATAACGCAGCTACTTACCGACAGCTTTTCTCATGCTTTAATATTGACTGAGCTCACCTTCACAGTCCGTAGTCCGTCCCGTCTCCATTATTCTATAAATAACTTATCTCTCTCAGTTACGACTTAGGACAAAGTGGCTGTCTTTCCTTCCTACACACCACCACAACATTCTGCGTGTTAGTACATATGGTATGGTATAATATGGATGATGATGGGCTGCGAGCACTAACATTGCACTCTTTGACAGCAGTGAAAGCTTATAAAATATTACATGCGAAGGCTATGCCTCACACTGTACAACCACACAAGTCGAAAGTCACAACCAACTTGTAATAATATTACTAAATAAAGGAACCAAAAGCCCTGTAGACCTACAAAGATGAAAAAGAGCCTTTCCTACCATAATTTAAACTCAAATTCTACTTCTACAATTAGTAATTCTGGGTTCTTTCTCTCTTTGTTTGAGCCCTGCCCTGTAGAACACGTTCCATAATGTATACCACTACTTATTTTAAACATTTTCACTTTAACAACAAGTTTATAGTAACCTAAAGTTTTTCTTAGAACCACAATCCCACACTCTGCTTAATATTGTATTAAAGTTGCAAGATTAGCAGCCTACTCTTCCCAGCAATGTTTGGCAATCGTGATACAACAGTATGCTTAAAATATCTGCACAAAGATACAACAGACCTGAACAGAAATAATTTCCCCTTAAGACTCGTAACACATTAAGTATACACGATGCATATTTTGAAAATTGTCTATTTGAAAACTAGGGAAAGTGGATTGAAACTGCAAAGGTTTAATGGAAGAACTATTTTTGCGAAGTAGCCTTGAGCAGTCATTTAATTTCTTGTTGCGTCCTCCTCCCGACGGGGATCTCTCATCCGTGGAAATGGGAGTGTACAGCTAAAAAGTAATAAGTGGCTGCCGAAGGCAGATCGAATTTCAAGTTAATTTTAATTAATCATGCCGTTATATAAAATATGGACAGATTGAAGGTAGATATAATAATAATATTGTACATTATGTAAACTGTACCGTGTAATGGCCTAAGAGAGAGAGAGAGAGAGAGTAGTTGAGTAGAAAATACGTTGGTTGCTATCTGTATTAAAGATATGGGGTAGACAGAGAGAGAGAGAGTATTGTTGTGAAAGGGCAAAATAGAGCCATTGGTTGCATGGGAAGGAAAGGTAATGTCAAGGGAGTGGAATTGAGAATTCATGTATAGTTGAGTTACTGTTTAGAGTGAGAGAGCTCGTTTAGGAATACAACACTCCACACTACAGTCCTCACACAGGTACCATAATAACAGCAGCCTACATTAGCTCCATTCCAGCCATACTCCATCCATACACCATAATAAATACACGGCAGATTCTGCAAAGTATAGCAATCCTAATGCAATCGTGTCGAAAAGGAAACGAGAAAAGTTATTACATTAAGCTGATTATCTCTCTATCATAAGTGTAAAGATCCTGTGCGAACTGAGAACTTGCAGAACAATAACAACATCTGACGAGTTGTCGGTCCATTGAATGAATGACTCTTCTCTCAGTTCTCATCTCCTCTGAGCTTTCCCTCCTTTCCTTCTGCCACACACTATACACATAGACATACTCACACAGACACACACCACACACACACACACACACACACACACACAGGGAACTCATAGACGAAGTGTTGTAATAGAAGAGTAGTCGTGTTGTTGTGTTTCAGGCAAAGCAAAACAAAACAATAACAGTAACTTCTGTCCGACTAAAAGAGCTCGTAAATATCAACTGCTGCACTGCAACTACACTCGCTTTCCACTTATTTACGAAATACGTGTCATGTTTGGCCTTTGTGGTCAGCTTATACTCAATGGATCGGTAGAGTACCATTATATTCTTATTATCATGTTCTGTGAAGCTGTACTATACATTATACACATACGAGAGTTGTGTTTGGATGGTGGCTTGAGTCTTATGTTATAGTACAGATATGCTGCTGTGTAGTATGTAGCTACCGTGTGATTAAAACTCAAGGCTAATGACTTCCGAGTCGAAAAACATTTTTATTTTCCAAGTGTAGCAGAAGGTTGAGTTTGGTCGATTGGTTTGTTACACGTTAGTGAAGGAGGAAAACAACTTGGGAGACTTGACAATTATTGTGTAATGTTTGCCTTCTAATTTACTCGTACAGAGAGACGTTCGTGTAAAAACAGTAAACAATTACCTGTTTTCATAATAAATTCACAAAGATAAAAAAGCAGGGTGTTTTATTATACTAATGTACTTTTGGGTTGGTGTAGTATGTACTAGTATGTAGTTAAAAATTCATTAGTTTTAAATTAGCGAGCTTTTAGTTTTAATTAGGCCAGCTTTTTAGCATAACATACTAACTGCTCATGAATATTAATTGTGGTGTGTAATAATAAAAATAATTAACATGGATGATATGTAGAGTTGGTTACAGAGGAGTGTAGAGTATACAAGGTTGAACATAAGTTTGTGAAAATAATATAGATATGGTAATTGAGAATTCTCGGGTCGTGACATTTCGTTTGATAATAAAAGTAAATGGGTTTCCGTGATTTTTAAGTTGGTAGCATGTTGGGAAGGAGAAAGTTTGAAGTTGAGATTTTGCTTGTTGTGCAGTTCTTAAGTACCCTGTATTTATGTATATTTAGGTTTTGATGATCAGATTCAAGCTGCACTGTCAAAAATTGTTTTTCTATTCTGATTCATATGTTGATACGTAGCAAGGTTTCCACTTCACATTTTCATGAGTGACTTTGAGTTTTGTGTCCTAGATAGGAAAACAAATCTTGCAAATTATGCAAAAATCTTGTAGTGTAGTATATTTACATGATTTTCTTTGATGTTTCTTGGGCGGTAGACGAGACGTGACATGGGTGGTAGTCTGTACCTTACTCATGTACTTACATACCTCGATACTATTCATATCATTCAAAATGTACATGGAGTACTTGAAGGCAATATTACCTAGTAGCAGTTGTTTGTACTAAAGAGAACATTGTTGAGTCATCAGTTTCTAGTGCTTGAGTCAGTATCTTCATTCGTAGCAAAGTAGGAAGCCTTCTAGCCACTACACACCACACACACACAGCTTTGAACACTCCAACCAACAAAAAGTTGTTTTTTCAAGAAAACTGCAAAGTATTTCTGACATAATATGTAGACTCATGTGCATTGCATAGAAGTGTGTTACTATTCCTGTATTCCGGTGTGCCTGTATGTATGTATGTATATGTTATATATTATGTGAGTGTGTGCATGCATAGGATAGAAAAATCAATTGGGCCATTCCACGATAGTATGCCGAGAGGGAATTCATTCCGGGATTATCTTGGATTGGGATGAATTTGGTTGAAAGGGGATATGTGTTGTGAGAGAAGGAAAGAAAAGGAATGTGGGTCGTTTACGCTCGGTCTCCGCGGTCTGCTCTATTCCATCTTCTTTCTGTTTGGCCTGCTTTGCTTTAGTTGTGGCTACACGGCACTCTCCATTCGCAAAAGTCCACAGTCCAGACTCAACTCAACTGTCCGTAAAACGCTAAACTCCATATCATTCCACACACAGTGCCTACTGCCCATTCCCAAGCATATATTTAAGTAATAACACAACTACAACCAAACTTCTCCTACTACCACACCACTTACTACACTAAAACTAGACTACTTCACTTACTATATATGGCTCAGTCAACAAAACTGCGTAAACCACAATAGCACCCGAGTTAAAAAGAGAGAGGCAGTTGGACTGGAGTAATAGTAATAGTAATACCATTATATTATTCATACAGAACTTGCATTATGTCTCCTTCTCTACGAATCACAAGTAATGTACAAACATATAGTTCCTCGGCTTATTTGCTTGAATTTATTTCCTTTTTGTGATCGTCCGAGTTTACTCACAATGTCACTTATGGTTTGCTTGACTTGACTTTGGTTTGGTTTATGTTGTGGACTCATTGTCAGCTACTATACAACGTCGATTCTCAACAAACTACCCACCAGACCACCACTTTCTCCATATCTCCCACTCACATACAAACACATACTTTTCTATTGCTCTATAACGCTCAACTAATACACGGCTTACTTAAAGCTAGCATTATTGCAATGCATAAAACTACTCTGTACACACAAAGCTACACGATACAAGAAAACTAAGCAGTTTTACAACAACTTGTGTATTTAGTTAGTTAGGCGCAGTTCAAGTAGTACAACCAAAAACGTGTGTCTTGTGTTATGTGCCACAGTTCCCGTTCGTTTCATCGAAAAGAAAAAGAATGGATTTCGGACTTGTAGTAATGCTCTCTCTCTTTCTCTCTTTTTCTCCCCACCAGTAGTTCTACCACTTTTTCCATGATGAATAGTTGCTGGTCCGTGCTACAGTTGAATTTCAGAGTTGCTTGTGTGTCTTTTTGGAAAACTAGCATTTACATGAATTATTAAATGATAGTGCACTATATATGTATAGAAAAAAGGAGAGAAAGAAGAAAGAATCACAACTCCTGTGTATAGTGTCCATGATGCAACTATAGCTCATTTTCCATCCATCCACCGCCATACCGCTATACCAGTATCCCTACAGATAGGTGTATCCACAGCAGCGTCAAGTGAACCAAATAAAGAATTCCTAAAGTAGAGGAGGAGTAAAACAGTTAGTTAGTTCGACTAAAACTAGCTGCCATTTATTATTTTCAGTTTCAAGAGTATTTTTACCAAATATCTCTGGGGATTTTGAAAGGAAGTAAAGTGAGAAGAGAGAGAGAGAGAGAAAGAGAGAGGGCAGAGTCAGGGAAAACTGCTACTACTATTACTGGCGTGTACGAACGAGTAGTCGGTTCAGTGAAATAATATAAAAGAACACAACCCAGTACTAGTAGTACATAGTAGAGTAGGAATAGCAGTAATAGTAAGTAGAACCGTTTTCAAACACACAAATTCATATACACAGAGAGACTGCAGAAACACACACACAACACTCCTGGAACTGAAAAGAGGTATTCGGGTATTCGGAGTACATTTATAGAAGAATGAATGGAAAGGAACAGAACGAAACGAAGCGAAACGAAAGCAAAGCAAAGAAAAGAAAACCAAACGAGCCGACACTCTTCTTTCGGATTGAATGGTAGTCGGAGCGGTGTAAGAAGAGTATCTTTGACTGTATATAACATGAGACAAACTACTGGCGTGTGTGTTAAAGCACGAGCACAACCAAAGCAAAGTACTAACCCAGAGCGTGCACTATGTAGAACTCACCCGCTCCCGCTTTCTGCATGGTCGTCGTCGTGCCAGTGTAATATTAGTACAAATATAAGCTTTAGGCGTCATCGT
Organism: Pogonognathellus longicornis; assembly: GCA_034694085.1. Classification (NCBI taxonomy): domain Eukaryota; kingdom Metazoa; phylum Arthropoda; class Collembola; order Entomobryomorpha; family Tomoceridae; genus Pogonognathellus; species Pogonognathellus longicornis. Next base: position 68,690 of record JAQFYB010000038.1, read on the forward strand.
TGCTGAATTCAGTGGGTATATGGTGAAAGAAGGGAGTATATTGCACATAATATTATATTATGAGTGTATATGGTAAAAGGAACTGGGAAAAAGAAAACCATGCGAAGATCTTCTCTTAATTCGGTTTCCTTGTAATGTGAGTCTAGTCGAGTAACTCTAGTCAGTAATAAAAAGGGAAATATCTCAATGAAAGGATAGCTGATGCGAGTACTAGGAGTAATAGTAGTCCTTAGTAGCAGTGGAGCAGAGAATGCGAATGGTGTTGTGTGCTATGCCTGTGTATGTGTGTGAGTCCCTCTTTTTCCTGTGTAAATACAAGGTGTTGCTAGTGGAAAATTGAACTGTGGAAGTGTGGGGGAAAGCCATTGCCAGAATAAATAGGAGCAATAAGCCGTTTTTAAAATCTCTCTTTTTATGTATTCAAACTTGCTAATTTCGGGCCATCCTCTACCCTGTTAAGTAGATTTATCCTCATGATTCCATTCCTGAGCTTTATAGAGATTGATAGAAGTTGGAAACTAAAAAAACCACGATATACAACTTTTTTCTTCTTCTTCTGCTCACTTTGACGCTCGGGAGAGCTACTATTATTTCCACCACCACACCACACCACTACTTTTAATATCATGTAAGCCACTACTCCTACAATAATGCTCAATGCATATACTACACTCATGGATGTATAATATTATCTTATGTACTTCCGAAATGAGTTCCGCCACACTATTTTACAGACTTACATATAAATAGATGTTGAATCACTACTACACATAGGAATCAACCATAAGTACCTACATAAAACATACCAAGGTGCATAGTCCACGTTATTGGCGGTGCTTGCTAAGTAGTCGACTACAAATCGCCAACCTACACTCATCTATAGAGACTCACCTTACTTAACACACACGCTCCTTTTTCTACATATCAATATATTTTAGATGCATTATAATATGTATACGCATAGTATGCACTTCCTGCTATGTAGTCCCATGTTAAGTTAAGCATGGTGTTCTAAAGGGAGCAGACACAGAAAGCTCTTCTTCTTTTTGGCGTCTGTGGCCCACCTCTCAGAGTGTGTTGCATGTGTGTAGTAGTAGTAGTAGTAGTAGAAGGAGTGGAAGATGTAGCAGTAGCAGTATATAAATTGGCTTCTTCTCTCTCTCTTGCACTCCCCATGAAACTTTTCGAAGGTAAGAAGAAGCGATTAGAAGGAGCCGTTGGTCCGTGAAATTTCCCTCTCTCTGTATATTTACCGCTGACTTTAACGCTCTTGGAATTTTAATGTCTTACTTTTCTGGAACCCAATTTTTCATGGACTTCTCTCTTTGCAAGTTGTGACTTTTGATCTGGTGGTGGCTCAACGAGCAGCCCTGCTATATTGCTCTCATTGCCTTGCCTCGTCCCACCCATTGAACGCCACCAAGGCGCCTACCATCCACCAACACACACACACACTTCTTTCTTGTTACTTGTTCTTCTACAGTCTCAGCTCTTGTCTACAGGGAATAACGCGCACTGATACTTTCTCTTGGAACACAACCATTACATTATGCTCCTCAGTGTGACTCACAATGTTACACAGAGTCTATTTCACCATAATTTCTGCTTAAATACTATATCAACTTTATGAGCGTCACACTTAATTGCAATACATTTTTTAAAAGTCTGGGGCGTGCAGCTATGCTCAGAATTCTTCCTATTGTCTAACCAAATGCCGAATTACTTTCTAAGCTACCTATATATCTAGTTAATATTGCTAGTCGTTCCCAATACTTGGAAATCCTTCCCACCTTTTTCAATACTCAATCCAAATTGGTTTTAAAAATTTCTCATTGCCCCATTTAACAAGTAACAAATTTTTATTGGCGACCTATGTAGTTTTTGACTGTAAAAACGAGTGGGATAATGTAGAGTTGTAAAGAAGTAGTTTTATGTTGAAATGACGAGAGTATTGGTATTAAATTGGATTGTGTACGGTTGAGTTGTGGGAGCTTAGCAGGTCTTTATTATGTTGGACGACGACGCGTTGCTTTGAGAATTTGTGGATAAACGGCTGGGAATGCATCCCTTCACGCTTTCAAGCTTTCAAGTGTCCATCTAGCCAGCAGTTATTCATCTGTCGGTCGCTATATTTATATTTATACAGACATGGAACTGTAGCAGCAATGATTTGCAGCTCAAGTTAAATCTTTATGTAAGACGCTACTGCGGTAGTCACGATGAATGCACTTTCCATTCCTTTCACAGCACACATTTGTATTCCTCTCTGACAATATTTTTCTTGAGTTCAGCCAAAAATGATATGTCAATAGATATTTCTTGAAATTCTTCTATTTGATTTGGTTGCTTATGTATAAAGGACGCTACACTACACGTGCATCGTGCATACACGCGCACCCTATGCACAAGGGTCAACTCTCCGAGTGCTCCACACAATGTAATATAACAGAGGAGCAATAATGCAATAGGATCCCAATCCCAATATCCCAATATGGCACTTTGCCGATTCGTTGTTGAGAGAAGGAACATATCGCGCTACATAAACATGGTACGCGAGTGGAAAAGATGAATGGCATCGTAAAGCATGGAAAAGTCAACTATCTCTGCTCTCCTGCTAACTTGTCAATTGAAATCGAAGATCTTTCGTATATATTTTTTCGTTGAATAGAGCACAAGACAGATACATTAGTTGACTAAAGGGATTTTCATGAAAGGAGTTATAACAGCGTATTATGTATTATATGGCAATGTGTATATATTTACGCTGTGTGTAAATGCGTAGCGAACTACTTGTGTGTTGTAAAAGAAGCTCTTTTGAATTATATTGTTCTTGACTTTGACCGAAGATCATAGAGATGAGAATGCTACGGTCGTTGAGTAGATAAAAAGATTCTTTCTTGAGTGAGTTATATTTACTATTTCTTTGCATGTATAGCTGGATTGCAACCGTGGATGTGTGAGAGAGCATTATACTTACACACAAGAAGAATATCAGCTTTCGGATATTATTATAGTTGTATCAAGATGATTGTGTGCCATACCTATACATATACAGACAAATGGCCGCTCAATTCCTTAATGCGGCTTTCTTCAACTACGTTCCAGTCTTCGCATGAGATATGCTCCATTTCTTAAAAGTTGATTTAATAATATTGGTACTACGAAAAGCCTGTTCGGATTTGACCTCTGGTTCTCAGCCATAAATTCCCTCTGACATTTACTATACGTACATTTGTAGCACTTAAGCATGCCCTAATGAAAACTACTATTACTCCGAGTATCCACTAACGGCATTTGAGTTATTGTCCCGCTTAATTTTAACAACGAAAATCTAAAAACCTAAAAGTCAGTTAAACCCGTTCGTCGTAAATTTTTAGTAGTAGGAGTAATACAGTAAATTTTCAAGAGCTTGATAATTCCTCAACAAGTTTACTAATGTCGTGAGCGACTCCAACTTTTGGTCAAACTAGTAAAACGCGTGTACATTTATAATAACAACGTATGTGTCTATGTAACGTTTCTACAACATGCTACATTGACTGTTTATAAATACCTAGGACGAAATGAAGTAGGAGAATCATGTAGAAGAAAGTATTCACAGTTTGTTAACAACATTTGGACAGTTTATCAAAGACTAGTGAAGTAAAAATGATTTGAAGAAGCGAGGAAGAAAGTATATGTGTAGTTTGTACGGTTTGATTATAATTATACTAGCTTGGATGAAGTAGCAGTATCGGTATTGAAAGCCTACACACAAAAGCGTGTAGACATGCTATATACAACGTACATGCATAATTGTAGTTAGAAAAGAAAGGAATAGAGAAATACTGCAAATCTTGTTGACATGTCACATGAAGTTTAGTTCTTTGACTCTTTCAATCTTCGTGAAAGGAATCACGTACAAGAATTAAGCACGTGCTTTTTGAAATGTGAAATCTCGGAATTATTTCGTTTGGTTCACTGCTTCTCTCGTTCTCTTAGCCAAACCAAGGCACCAGTTGCCAGAGAGTCTGTCTGCAGCAAAAAGAATACCTATAAATTCCTTTTTCCCTTTTTCCATCTGTTACTATGTCGCTTCGTAATGCACACAAGAATACCATTTCTGTTTTCCAACTCGGATCCTTACTCCGCTTGTTTTTTAAATACACTTCCGCTGCATAGCAAAACAATAGACTTTGATAATCTGTTTTTTACTTTGCTTTCAAACAAATTTATCACTGACTGTGAAAGAATGTACACTTTTACACCATTGACAACGGCGCAGAGAGCAGTTGATGAAATTATATTAGCTACTACAAATATATAGAATGATTCTGCGTGCTTAAACATTGAATAAATAAAGGTATAACACTCATGGGTTGGGATGTAATGCAAAAATATTATTGTTCGCAGTCGAATGTTAAATTTCCGCCTTAAATTTCTGTATGGCGAAAATAAAATTACTGCCGGATTGTTTGAGTGTGTTATTGAGATAGGATTTTACACCTTGCGTTCCGTTAGAGCAGCAAAGGATTATGAAATCTTGCTCTGTTACATTACAACTTATATGTGCCGTTCTCGTGCACTCCACTTCACCATGCTACTTATTTAAGAAAGAAAACTCTCAAAAACTCAAGCCGTTTTTCATCTGGCGGATACGTGTCATATACACAGTGTAGGTGGTATATGTAATTTGCTACTATAATATGATCCATGAGATCGACTTACTATACTGTTAGCAATAAAAATCTCACGCTGGCTTCCTTAAAATAGTCGGCTTGTTTGTTTGGTGTGATGTGGGTGGCAGACTTACTTCATTGAAACGAATAGGTAAGCCAACTTCGCTTGCTTTACTTTTGTTTACTTGTTCACTTGGCTTATACATCTGCAGCACAGCTTTCTTACTTATTCGTTTCCCCATTTTCTTGTTTTCACTCTTGCCTCTTATGTTACAACCAGTCCGAGATGGGAACGAGTCAAAGCTTCGCAGTCAACAAATACAACCTTATACTTCCAGTTCTCCTTTTTTAAACTCTAAGTAGGAATGAGCAAAGCAAGAATTCATGTGAATTTTCCATTTCAAGGCTTCTTAGTCGCAGGGAAAGGACTCGAACCGTTTGAAATCTATTAAAGTGTACTTTTTGTCAGTACATACAATGGATTTTTCCTAAATTGATGTTCTGAAGTTATCTAAAGTATTTTTATTTTGAAATTTGTAAGAAATTTATTTTGTGGGAATGATAAGAGGGGGGCAAGGAATGGCTTGAAATTCAATCGACCCAGAAAATCCCCCAAACTTGAATATGTGATTAATACATGTCTCCTGAACTAGTTTGAGTAGGGAAGGAATACCCAATGACACCCAGGTCACCCAGTTATATAGGGTCAAAGTTTGTATTTTTGTCCTTCTTTAAGATGTATTGGCTGTAAATGGATAGTACAGGTCAAAACGGGTACAAACAGGGTATCAATGACTCCTAATGACCTGAAGAACAGTTTAAAAATGCTAAATCCACATTACCCCCATTTGGAGAACCAATCTCAATTTACCTCCAGGGGTAAAAATTGCAAAAAAGTGATCTTGAAATGGGTTATGCGTATGTATTACTATGGGAAACCATTGATACAAATAAATAAACATCATTTCGGGGTGGAAAGTGGTGTATTATGTGGGTCGACTCCAAATAAGTAGATAATGTCAATGCTGAATCGCTGCATTCTGGATCTGACGTAGGAAGTACATCACATGCAGTTTTAAAGACACACCACCCACATTGTCACCCTCAATGGACTAACATCAGTAGTATGGTACAATGTTATACAACCATTTTTAACCACTGTAACTATAAAAACCATTTTTATTTTAATAAAAACTACATATAAAATGATTTGCATGAAAGTTGAAATGGTTGGCCAATCTATCGTTCTGAAATATAAGGCTTTTGTTTATCACAATGCAATAAATGCCGAAAGTTAATACATTTGTATTAATGGCCATCTATGAAAATTATATTTTTGAACTAAATGCGACATTGTTAATCTTGTAGGTTATGTATAACTAAGTCACAGAAAAATACAACAACATTGCTCCATGCACTCCCTTTGGGGGCAGGGATGGTTTTGTGTTTTTTGCGGGGGACGTTGTAGAAAATTCAAATTTCCACCAAAATCGATTAGGCTAATTTTAGAAAATGCACAGATATGTGTACTACAATGTCAAAATAGTCGTTTGGCGCACCAATTATCGATATAATACATAATGTATGGCGCTGCAGGGATCGATGTCATAATTTGGGCTGCATTGATTGATATAGTGATTTGCAAAGCGTTCACAATCACCCAAATAATGTGTAGAAATTGGCTAGTTAAACCACTTGGAGTATTCATATACATTGAATGGCTTGTTATAAGTTGAAATATTACGAATCGCAATGTTTTACACTATCGAAAATTACAATAGCGTAAATTCATGGAAGGAATGACTGTTCAAAACTCAAAGTTGATTTTCTTGTGTCATGTCATGAATAGCCATTAGCATGAACCTTATCTGTATAATATAACCAAATCAGCTTAACATGTGTATATTGATATTCCCCATCAGACACAATATGATGATCTTTGCCCTTAGCCCGGCGCCTGACCTTTGAGTTGCTGCAATCTGTAGACAGAGGATGTGTTTGTTTTATTAATTTATTTATTTTCTGCATAATATGACTTTGAATTGCACTGCAACTAGTGTGAACTGTACAAAAACGTTAGAATGAGTACATACACTAATACTACCAACCAATTATTTTGTTCATTAATTCATTTGAGTATAATATATTGCAAATTGATAAAATAAGATTTAAGTCATTGCTATATATCTGTTATCAAAAGTTACAGACTTAGTTCTACATAACCTACAAGTGTCTCATTTATTTCAAAAATACCTGTTTCGCATATTTACAGGTCTATTAAAATAAGACTCATATATCTTAAAAAAGGACAAAAATGCAAACTTTGACCCTATATAACTGGGTGACCTGGGCGTCATCCGGTCTTCCTTCACTACTCAAACTATGTCAGGAGACATGTATTAATCACATATTAAAGTTTGGGGGAGTTTCTGGGTCGATTGAATTTCCAGCCATTCTGTGCCCCCCTCTTTGAAATTTTTCCATTGTGAAGAGTCGATCCCAGCTTGTGTGGGTGTTCTGTGTAGCGTTTTGGCCATTTTGACTAGAATTGTTGGTTGGGTGTAGGTTGGTTGTATGTAGGTTGGTACTGTAGTTGTGTTATGTATTTAAGAGGCTCTTGTTGCTGAGTTAGCTGTTCTTTGAAAAGTTTTGTTGTGTCGTGCCTTCTTTCAGAGTCAAAACAAGCGGAGCGAGCTGAGTGTGGAAGTAGCTCTTATTGTTTGGCGTACACGCATACTAGTTGTTTAATAGCACTTCTGTACAAATCAATGGTAACATTTCCTATTAGAGAAGGAAAACAAGACAAGACATGGAATTCGTGGAATAGAAATAAAAAAGACAGAAGGAAAATGGGTTTGAGGGAAAAGAAACTGGTTGTAGTGTTGGTGGTGGTGGAGTGGAGAAAGAAATCGTTAGCGGAAGATCAGTTACTAGATTAGATAATAGTGTTTTCTATTTTTCAGATTATACGTATCAAGGAATCTAAGTGTGTATGTATAATATGAAGTTTCAAGTACGGAGAAATTCCATCAAAAATTGCATTCCAACTGCTGTGGATCTGTGGATCTGTGGAAGAGAATATTGTTATATTGTCGTTCTTGTCGCGATCATATAACACAAACAGACAGATAGAATAACATTATAGCATTTGTAACTCGGTCGACAGCAGTTCGGCAGTCAAGTCAAGTCATCCACAGATATATACATCAATTCCAGTTGTCTACCTCATTTTTCCAATCCTTTTACCACATCACCTCACACACCAAGTACATAACATCACATCGCACAAAAAAGAAACTCAACTCGTAGTTTTGAATCCACATCCAAAACACAAAACTCTCCCAACACCAACACCTCAGTGTGCGAGTGCTGCGAGAGAATAAAAACGGAAATTACACTTCTAGGAAGGCGAAGCATGAAAAATTCCACGCTATAAAAGAAGGTAGCGATTGGAGAAAAAATTCATTTCCGGGTGTTCTTTTTCTATTTACACAGATTCATAATAATGGACCCACGACGGATGATTTTCCAGACGATTTTCATCATAGTGACCCTCTGGCATTCTTCCCAAGCCAACCTTGGTAAGACAAGAAAAACTACAAATCATCTAACTACATAATATACTTCTTTCCTCTTTTCTTGCCTAGTGTTACCATTCCACCGCATCACATTCATTTTCCTCCCTTGGCAATTCCTAATGTGCATCTGTAGAGAATGTTCTTAAAATGTCGACTACCATGACAAATTTTCATCATTACACACACATTCGTTGTAATACTAACGATTCCTTCGATCCATTACTTACATTACTTGTTAGACCATGCCTACATTAACGCACTCCAATTTGATTTGTGCATATAATCCACACTGCATAGAACCTAATAATCGTTAAAGTCAACTGCAACTCGAAATAAAATCAATCTATCTCGCCATAGACACGTATACTTGCCCCTATTGTGTTTCTATTCATCCATCTAATACCCTAGTACTAGCCCTAAACTTCACCTTATATTTTATACACACACTTAATACTACAAATACACATTGCCTTACGTCCATGTAGACCCCAGACCCTTTCTACCTCCCGCAATATTTTATACTAACTCAGATCACGCTCAACTTAATTTATACTTTCTTTCCTTTAAAATCCACCTACCTATTTATATTATATCTACATCCCATTTCTTCCCCAAAAAGGCAAAGATATATGTCTAGCCCTCCCAAGCACTTGATGGGATATTTCTACAATATACTCGCTACCTACCATTTATATAAAAATTCCACCATGTAATTCTATTCCAAACCTTACCTTTTTTATAGTTATGGACATTTATTATCTACACTGCCATCTAAAGTGGCATTAGCTACTTTTTTTCACGGTAATAAGAACAGGCTCTAATGCTTCAAAAACCAATATTTGCGAAGCACTTGAATCCACACAAATGCAATGCTAGACTATGTACTTCGTTTCATATAATAATGTTTCCTCTCACAATCTACCGGAACTACCTCACACATAGCGCTCTGTGTAGATGTACTTCCTCCACAAAATTCATATTTTACATTATAAATCTTTGGAAATGAGGTGCTTGGCAGTTTTTAATTAGCAGTTAGCTTAATGAACACGTAATCCAGTAACTACACCCTTCCTCAAACAACTAAACGCACATAGCTTTGGAATATATATGTAGTAACACTTGCACTAGCTTAAAACACTCTTTTCCCACCCACCCACCCACACACACACACACTGATAAAAGAACTAAAGAAAGTGTTGACCCTTTCATGTAGAAACTACATTTTCTCAAATATATATAATTATTATACTATGTAATAAATTCAAAAAATCAGATCTGCCAACTCATTTTTAACAAAATAATTAAAGTAAGAACACGACGCATTTAAATACAAACGAATTTTATTGCTGACCTAAATAAGTACTTGTAGTACATAGGACAATGCACTGAAAAATAGGAAATGATATCTGCGATGTGGAGTTAAAGCGTACAAAAGTAATTTATACAAAATTGTTGTTAATTACATGAAGTAGGATGGAAATGGTAGGCGAATTATTGTTAAATGTATGGCAATAACAATAATAATAAATAAGTGGAGATATTACTTCCTGCGCCATGCATTATATTTCCATGTTAATACATTCAAGAGGATTTTAATGCAAACTAAACTAAGCCACCTACTTACTTTTACTTAAGTATGTCTTAGGAACAGTTTAACGCGTTGTTTGCTAGGGGAGGGTGTAGTGCCTATACTTCATAAAAATAGCGTGTCTTTTTTCTTTATAAAATATAGTCAATTCCCCGTCTCTTTATTAATGGCAGTTCCCACAATTACGACTGGAAAAACCTTAAGACAGACACATAATGTAATCTGTAGTCATAAAAGTATTCTTGATTTATACAAGTGCTCCTTAATATTTGATTCTTCTATATAAAACGGAAGGCATGAAAGTAATGGAATGAATGGAATGGATTAAAGTATGACACCTCAGTTTGCTAACAGGGAGTCATCTACTCCACTCTCTGTCTCTCTCACTCTCCCCGTGTGTTTTCAACCAGAGAACAAGCGACTAGACTAGACATTCAACATTCAACTGCGAAACCATACACATATACCTAGACAAGGAATTTCCTACTAGCAGTTAACTAGCGTGGTTACTTATACCACACTACTAACACAGTAGAAATCCTAGTTTTATAGCATTTCCGTGCAATGTGCAAGAATAAGGCTGAGAGAGAAAGAGAGAGCTAGTGGAAGTGGAGGCAATTATGTCTATAAGGAGGATCGCTTAATAACATAAATTAGAGGAGTCTAATGCATAAAAAGGAGATAAAAGACAGGGAAATTGAGTGAGTCAAACTGAGGAAGGAGGGGAAAGAATGGGAGAATGGAGAGAATCTCTCCAGTAAAGAACGGAAGAAAAAAGTTGATTGATCATGATGTTGATGTAATGATTGATAGAGTAGAAAAGATTGTAGAGAATGGACACAGTGAGGAGCATGGTAATGGGAAATCTGGATGAGATGAGACTGAGAGTTGAGCTGCTGCGAGATGAAAATGAAAAAGGAGGAATGTATTCACTCCCAAAGACTCCAGTCCTTTTCCACACACAGACATCACTCCATACACTCAAATACTACGTACTACACAACCAACCAAACCAAATCCAACGCACAACTTCCACGTCTTCCTTTTTCCTTCTTCTTAACATTCTTCTTCTTCCTTTTCCTCTTTTTTCTTTCTTACTCTCACTCTCTTCTTTTCCCTCAGCGTCCAATTCAAACTCATACACATACATACACTACATTTTATACGTTAAATATATATCTTAGCCTAAATGCATCCTCTACAACTCTACAACAAGCTTGCTACAACAATAATTTCCTCATTTTACCCTCAGTCTCATTCTCATACTATTCTTATCCTTGTGCACTAGTAAAGATAGTACTATATAATGAATAGCTGTTTTGTAGATTAAATATACTGTACTATGTACTAGATATTACTAACATAAGAGACTATTGAATTCATAACCCCTGTACCTATACATTTTAAATACACATGTTATGTGAGTACACACATGTCACTCAAACAAACACATTTTGTGTATTACATAATATGCATTGTTCTTTTCATGCAAAATCTGCTCAGCCATTTTTCCAGATTTGACTTAGCTAGTAGTGTTTGAGAAAATTTAAACAAGCTCAAGCTCACATGGTGTACGTATAGTACATGTAGAGTAGTACAAACACCCAAAAATCTGTATTCTCGCCACCATGCATAATATTTAAAGAGTAGGTAGGTATGTCTATGGTATTTGTAACTAGGAAGTGACAGGTCTGTATAGAAATATAATGTGTGCGTGTAGAACAATAAGAAAGGCAGACGTCTGAGGGGCAGGAGGAGGAAAGCTGAGAGCAAGACTTATATTTTTATTATATAGCTAGAGACATGTGCATGTGTGTGTGCATTGTAAATATAGCATTATGTGCATTCGAAACTGAGAGACAGCTTTATAATACATTATTAGCTCGTACAGAAACTATAATACACACGCTTTATATATTGTACACTTAGTGTTTTGTGTTTGTAATGTTATGGAATAACAATAAGACAGAAAGTCTGTCATATTTGCAATAGAGACAGAAAGGCGAGTAGGCGCGGGTGGGGAGGGGATGTACACGAAGTGCTGAGGGGTCTTAGTACATTTCTTTTGGCTAGTATGTATGTGTGTATATACATAAAGAGTTTATACACAGGATCTAGACATATAATGTATAATGTAAGTTTGAGAGTAAATAGGAAGAATGTAGAAGTATATTGTAGTCGAGTTAAGTAAAGTAGATCAAGTAGATAGAGAAGAAAGAAATGGGTGACTCGAGACTGAGACTTGTGTGAGTGTAAGTAACGAACGTTAATACAAGGACGGGACGTATCAGCTACTGTGTGTGGGTTGTACATGATTTTCCTTATGTTATATTGATATAGTGGAAGTGAAATAAAACTGTGTGTATTGTAGCAATGTAGTATTCAGCTCATCTCTATCTTTCTCTGTGGGATGTGTGTAGGTAGAAAACATCTCATCATAATATATATGAACGTGTACACAGCCACTACTTATATGGGTGTTTTCCCGTTTTCGGTTCAGCCCGATCCTCTCTTTCTCTTTCTCCGCCACTGAATTCTCCGTCTCGTCGACTTTTAGCCTTATACTGAATTTATAACATAACGCACTGCACTAGTCCTTGCACACAACAAGCATTTGGTAGAGGCACTCTGTGTGAGCTACTGCCTGTAGTTGAATTTCATGAATTCAACACAAAAGCACAACAGAGCAGGAAAACAGTAGCAGTAGAGTCGGAGACTAGAGTGTGGTGTTATGTTCATGTGTTGCAGTATTTGTGTATTATGTATCTCGGGATCTTTGTAAATATACTGGCTTAGAGTATGCTACTGTGGAGAAAGATAATGTGAGGTAGTTCCACAGTTTATACATACCAGGCTACACCTATCGGCTCTATTGCAGTGCTACTAGTGTATATTGTTGTATGTGAGTGAAAGGTAAAGAAAATAAATAAATGGATATAATAGCTATGTATGTGTATGTATGTACATACGTGTTAGAGGCAATAGATGTATAAATATAAATATATGTATAGAGAGAGAAATGAGAGAGGAAGAATAAATGCAGCGTGTGTCTGACTGTGTGTGTACATTTGAGAGTGTAGCATGTGTATTAGTTATAGCATTATGTACATTGTAAATTTTGGTGGCTTATGCTGTGAGGGTCGACGTCTTCGTCGTCTTCGTCGTTGTCGTCGTTGTCGACGACGTCGTCCTGTGTGTGTGTGCATTTCAGTTGAGTGGTGTAGTGCACTGTGAACTGTGTATGGTGTGCAAGACAGGCTGAGAAGGACTGTGTGTATGTGTGTGTGTGTTTTGTCTTTAGGTAGCTATTTTATTATAATATGTATGTGTGCTCTTTGGTCGATATACGTTTCTAGACAGTTAGATGGTTAGACAAACGACGAGAGCAGTGAGAAAGTCTGTTTAACGAGAGCAACATTTCATTTGAAGAAAAGAGTGGATGGTTACGGTTGTTCTATGTATTGGCGAGGATATGAAAAGACGCGATATGATGTGAGTAATCATGGTGATTTGAAGGAATCGCTTTAATGGCCAATAGAGCTCCAGTCCAAGATCATCTCTATGTTTTCAAATGCTCCCTACATAGAGTCTCTGTCTTGTCGAGTCCTGTAATTTCTCCTTCTCTGACCCCATTTAGCTTTTTCTTTCTGTTTCTTTCTTGTCTTCTTGGCTCAGTTTTTATGGGGATAGCTTTAAAAACGCTTCTTGGCCGGAATCCAAGGCAGATTTACAGTGCCATTTTTGCTTTCTCTGTCTTATTTCTCAAGTCCTTTTTTGTCTCATGCCCAAATTGTCCTCTTATTATGGGAAACAGACGCACGCATTCTCCCCATCCCCATTCTATCTCTCTGTATTTCTTCTGTTGCTATTGCAACACTCTATATTTCTCTGTACACTACACCACTTCATACACATAACATATACTAAGCTACACGACCAAGCGAAAAGAACATATAAAACAGCCGAGCTGTCGAGAACTATTCCATCCACTTGCACAATACCAAACCTATGCATTTAGAGCTGGGACGCAACTCAACTCACAATAATTAATCTAAGTGTAGGCTAGCTAATACGCTAACCATTTCTATTCATTCTGTCCAACTTAATTTCCAATGACCATAGCTTCTCAAACTGCAATTCTCCATTATTTTATTTCAAACTGAAAGAATAATTTTATTCGGCTACTACTTTAATGGCTATGAAAAAATTCAACTGGACAAATTTTTAAAGTACTTTCTTCACTTTCTCCCGCTTGATTATTTTTATTGTCTCCGGTTTACATATCGTAATATAGAAAAAACCACAGCTATACATATTTTACACAATAAAGCGGTTACTTTGTAATTCTGGAAACTAAAACCCTTTTTGATGGCATTGCTTAGCATTTAAATGTGAGTTGCATTTAAAATAGACCGTAAATTTATATGGACACATTAGAAGTAGAAGTGTGAATTTGTGAGTGAGTCGATCCCATCGCTGGGCTGTCGCCTTATTATTATTGTAAGAGGACGAAGAGTTTTGTAAAGTGAAGCTAAGCGAAAAGATGAGTTCTGAAAGAGTGAGAGGATGGAATGGAGGCAGAGCGGAAAAGAATTTGATGGCCACGCGGGAAATGATGAGTTCAAGTTGTGGATGTGTAGTGTGGTGGGTTGGTTTGGGCCAGGCTAGCTAGGATCGTCACATCTTCTATTTCATCTTTGCTTGTCCTTACTCTATCTGCGTTGAGCCTTATCATGGCAACGACGTCTGAAAACAAGAAGTCGCAATACCACCAAGAGTCTTATTATATGCCATCAAACATAAGCTCCTTGCTCTGCCCGTCTGGCTCTCCCCATCCTTTTGCGAACACACAACACTAAAAACACAAGCGAGAACAGGGAAGAGCTCATTATATTGTATATCAATCACTGAATGGAGAATTTTCTTTCACGCACCCAAAATTACTACAGCAATTTACGACGTGGTTTATTTCACACTTTACCTTCTTATTTCCGTTTTGTGACTAGCACAAATGGCAACTATGCTTTGTCTTTATGTGTTCTAACAGAACTTTAGCACCTTCTCGTTATGCATCATTTACGATTTAGACGCAACGTATCACAAACCCACACTCCACACAGTATCATCATTTTTACTCTCATTGTCAAATACTTGGCCTTCTTTAACGCAAATATTTGTCTTAGACTCACACTCCATTCCACACACTGACTCTATTTCCCCATATATCACCTAATATATGTGACCACCAACACTACACACACACTCACTATATTTGATAGCTCATATCCATCTCAACAGCCAATTCACTTTTCTATACAGCTTCGTTGCTTATTCACCCCAGCATCCAATATCCACCCGTATAGATAGTGCTTCGTAGAAATAGTCTTAGTGTACCATACCCGTACGTTATGGCGTACCTATCTTGTGTTTGTACATAAGCTACGTATCAGCACTTCAAACAAACTTCCCCATCATATAATGTAGATAGATACATATTACAGATGCTATTTCCGCTTCCCTCTCGTGTAGACAGATCTCTCTAAAAGCCAAATTGTTCTATACACACTTCTTTTGCTCAGAAAGACAACAAAGATGTACTTTAACTGTCGCTCCGTCTCACCCATCCGACGGATGTTCATCTATTCATGTTATGAAGTTGTTCAGCATAAAACCTAGGAAATGGCTACTTTCCTTCGTATTTTGTCCTTCGCTGACCCCTCCGCAAATGGATTCACTATCAAAACTACCACTATAAATTATTTTCTAAATGGATGAGATTCAAGACTGCTCTCCAGCATTTAGATCCTCTTTGCATTTGCATTACAAATGAATAATTAACATTTATTTGAATTTATATTTAGAAGAAACGTTTATGAGCCTGATAAATCATGCTAAGATGCATTTTGAATTCTTGAGAAGTAATAGTAATGCACCCTCCACTTGCAATAAATTGTTAAGTCTGTAAAATTAAAGACCATATCAATTAAAATTAAACATCAGGAGTTATGCACAATTTAATAGACCCGTGTACATTATCAATGATGTGCTCAAATGCATTCCATGTGTAACCAAATAACTAAGAAAATGATGACAAGGTAAAATGTTTTTGCAAATTTGAGTCATGGATTACAACCATAAATAAATACAATTATTTATGAAATTATGATTTAGAAACGTGTAAAGTTTTCTTTAGCAGAGAAATAGATTGAATATTATGAGTATATAGGATGCAAGCAAATGTTTTACATCCATTCAGAGTATATAAAAGATTGCAATCACATTGAGGCTATTGAATCACAAATCATGCATACGAATGACACTGCATTGAGAGAATGCTTTGGTTAGATCCCCCAATAAGCAAAGCTCCATTTACCTACTTTTTATTTCCCCAGCACAGGCAGTGGATGATGGATTGTCATTAAAAGAAAAACGACACAGCATAAAACGTATGAGAGAGCACTTGGAGAGTATTTCATGAATTTGTCTGTGTCGTATGTCAAAAATGCTATCACTCCTTTTATCATATACATATACTAAAGGCTTATAATATGAGATGACTATAGCAAGCAATTCATAAATCTGTATTTTCTTGATATTATGTGGTTTGCGTGGTTGATCTTTGGAGCATTGGATTTTGAGTGCTTTATTGGCACATATATAAGTATGAAGTGTCTGAAAGAGCGGTGGTCTGGCGTTGCAGCATTTTAGTGCCAACTCTTTTATGAGACACTGCTGTGGCAATGACTGTCACCACTAAAAAAATCTCAAGATAATGCACCCAACAGAAAAATTATAATTGTGAAATATTATAGTGTTTTTATTATTTGGTGCCTCTCCAACACTATAGTTGGAAAACATTCCCATTTAACGGGGGAATTAATTCGAGTTTTTTTAGGTATTCCATTAAATGATAATATTGACATGCATGTGGAATTAATTAGAGTTTTCACACCAAAGCGTTTTTTTTCGGTTCAAGTGTTGCACTAATTGATACGAGGCGAATGAATGGTTCGTTGAACCGTGAAAGGCAAACACTACGTTAGGGTGTACGGGGTTTAGTGATTAATTTTTAAGTGTTTCCTAATAAACAGATTATTGCATTATGTCTAAGATAGTGACAGACGTTAGCATATCATTAAGACTAATATTGGCACACAGAAGTCTGGAAGAATGGCGCCGGCTGTTAGCTACGAACACAAAATCTCCATCTGAATGAAGAGCAGTCCATGGAAGGCAATAGTTATACTTTAGATCGAGATTATGCATTATACTGAGAGTAAAATGAGGGCATAATTACTACGTGCAGATAGAGATAATACAGAAGAGAGAAAGAGAGTGCGAGGGGAGAGAAAAAAGTTGAGACAAGAACGAGGAGCAAATGTAAGCGTGGAATTATAGTTTTTTTTCATTCTTTTTAGACATTTTCTGGTCTTCGTGATGATCGCGTATTTGTAAGAGGGAGGGAGCGTTGGGAATAAAATAATGATTCGTGTCTGAATGTGGACGAGGAGGCGACGGGGCTGTGTGAAACAATGTCGTATCCAGTCAACTACTAATAGTGCATTATGCCTAAGGAAATTGCAAGTTATGATATGATGATATGTCTAACTAGTGACAGTTGTTATGTATTTATCATGGTTCTTATGGACAATAATAGCTGGAAAGATGATCGTGGAGATTCTTTTGGAGCCTCATGACAAAATGGATATGGCGCCCTTATGGGCAGTCGTCTTCTGTCACGAATCAAATCCTACTCACATTCACAATCAGTCCCAAGTTGCAACTTGCTCTTCCATAATGTTGTCGTACACGGGATTGGAGCAGTTTTACTTTCGACATGGCTAATAGTCACGGAAACAACCGGGGGAGACATACACACATATATACCGCCAAAATTTACACACATATAGCACATTCTAATCCACACATGGACTCCACACACGGACATTCACTACCCCATATATCCCACTACCACCACCATAGACTAAATATAAATGTGTATGTATACATACATAGCCTTGCTACACTTTTACTTATACACAAGTACTAGGGTGGTATTAAAATACTCATTCAATTCTTAAAATGACAATGAGCTGCGAGCCAGATTATATTGTCGAAACTAAAAGCTTTCGCATACTCTCTCCACGCACTTCAATAATAGTCCTCGTCGTCGTCGTCGTCGTCATAGATGTACTACAGTATAATACAAAGTACACTCTACACTTTGCAACTCGACGACCCAGCTGTACTTTATTCTGTCCGTGTTGTTAATACACACGGCATACTAACTGCTACTTGTGTACAAGTCCAAAATAGCGTTGTTGAGCGATGAGTCGAGCGCTACACAGAAACGATGGACAGACGACGACGACACAATACAAGAAACTACGCGTCTACAATATAGCTGCTACAATAGGAGGGCAAACTGGGAAAGAAAGAAAGAAAGTTAGAAAAAATAGTTTTGAACATTGGAAATAGAATATGGAGTAGTTAGTGTATAGTAGGAGTGTATATAAATGTAATGTATGGCGGGGTTATACTCGGGATATTATGTTGTAGGGGGAAATTGCATTGCATGGGATTGCATTGCTACTTAGCTGATACGAAATGATTCATATATTGAATAGAGAGTGCACAGGCGTTAGCATGACTATAGCAAATAGAAATAGAACCATTACAAGAGAAGATTTGAGATTTAGACGAACAAAATGAGAGTGAGTAGTGAGTGAGTGAGTGGGTGAGAGTTATACACACAACATTCCCAGTACATCCAAAAATGTTTTCATGCACAAAGATACGAGGAGGGAACATAAAATAATATAAACGTAAGCATTAGGCAATTGTACAATTCCTCCAGCAAACGAGTGGCAGTAGCAGTACCAGCACAAAACACACAGACATAGACACATTCAAGTCAAAGCATGTCAAGACACAACTACAACTTCTACTTACGTTACCCTGAACATTTACGGATGTCTGTAATATAAGCAATGCAATCTCATCCTCATCTCTCTCTTTCCTCTTCCCTTTTAGCATTATCTGTATTCTTAACGAAATGCACACACTGCAAACACAACTGTATATACCTCTACATGTACACTTATGCACACTGATCCGCGCTATTGCACATACATGTATCGGGGAAATGTACATACACATACACATAGGTACTCCTCTTCCTATGAATTTCACGTAGAGACGAACATATTAGGGGTATACAAAATGGATGGATATACATGCATGCACAGATTCAGTATGAATTCCGTGTAGTGCTATTGCTACTTGTAGTGTGTGCTACAGACGCTGTATAGGTGTATTGTTGTGTAGCGGATAAAAGGAGAGAGTGTACGTGTAGGGGAAAGAGTATTTGTATGTAGGGAAAGTGGCCGAGGTAATATAAGGTTACATTTGGGGAGTGAGAGTTGAAGGTTTTCTGTTAGTGCAGAAAGGGCTGGCAGATGAATATAATAGAATAGAATCAGACTGGAGAAAGTGGATTGGAGTGGAGAGTACCGTGTATATGTAGTCAGAGTTGAATTTTGGAAAGCCAAGTCATGACGTGACTCCGTTGCCCATTAAGAGAATGGATCTTGAAGAAATGAGCGGCATTTGGTGGATTATGGAGACTCTGGGATTGAGGACAGAACTAGGTGCCAGCTCATACGCGTGCCAAATGCAAATATAATATGAGCACAGAAGGAGAGGAGAGAAAATAATTAGCCAAATTGATCCGGGCCATTTATACGTAATATACTCGGGACTCTAATGGCTTTTATAGTCCATCAATACAACTCACAATCAGCCCGTCGCATAAATTTTACAACACGCAACACAAAAATCCACACCAAGCTCAACCTACCTTTCCATCCTTTCCTCTTTCATAATGGCTCTAACTAAAAGCCTTATCACTAACAATTAACCTCTCATTATAACTTCTCTCTTTCTCCTATACACTGCACTATGTACACTTTGTACACCTTGTGCATGTGCACCCATTTCACTCCACCAACCTCCATCACTCCTTTCACTCATGCATAATACACAAATACACGTCTCATATTATTATTGTGCTATGTCTATACATAATGTATATTTCACTTATCATTTTACTAGCACGTGTACTATTTTATACAGCTGGCAATGCTGGGATTAAATTATTAGGGGATATTAGTTGTTAATGGTTGAGTCGAGAGTTAGTCGAGAGCCATTGACTTATTGTTAGTTTATATAATATTAAATATTATGTGCACTAATGCACACACATACATTGAACATAGACATAAATACAGACAGAATGCAGAGCAAGTCAGTTACGGAAAGTTGCAAGTGTTATTATCACCACGACTACTGCAGCTACAACAGTTGGAGTAATGCTAAGAGTAAACCAGCAATGAGACTAGTTGGAATAATGGTGCTACTACACCACACAGATAAAGTAGAAGTAACTAGGTGAAGTGCAGGGCTATAAGACGCTCGGAGTATACGTAGAAGACGCAGTAAAGTAGCAGGGAGAAAAGGCAAAGGCAAAGAAGCAGTAAGAAATAGTAAATGAGATCCTTGGAATTCACTCTTCACTTCAATTCTCTCGTCGCCTAGCCCGTTTGAGCTCCGGCTCCATTCTTTCTCATATGAAGAAACACTATCAGTCTGATGAAGCAGATAGAAAGAAACACGAATAACTCGTAAGGAATGCACGATTAATTCACTGAAATTCACTAGCATTGCTACTACGACTAAGACTGCTCTACTATTCCTCCTCTCCCTTCACAATGTAACAGGAACACAAACGACTTCACCCTGTCTCTCGTCAGACTCCGGCTACACAGGCAAAAAGCAATTCTACAGACAGACTCATACCATTACTTGCATTACACTACCATTACTCATAGAACATATCTCCTAATGGCTCTTGTTGTATTTGTGTGCACAGCTAGTCGAAAAAACGATTCTTCTACCTTTTTTCCTTTCACTGCCTCTGTTCGAACACATTGCCATGTATAGAGCACATAGTCAAGCCACTATGTACAAATGTGTCTACTCCACTACTCCAACTATTCTCGTATCGTCATTCCATGACCTGCCTAAAAGAATTCAACAAATATTCGTGCCAATAATATTTATTTCAGTGCAATATTTGTTGCTCGGTAATGGATTTCTTGTTTAGGACTCCCATTTCTTAGTGTAATGTTCCTACCATAAAATATACTTGATAAAAGATTCACTGGGTTACTATGTAACTATTCAATTCCCCCTTATCTCGAATGAAGTGGCTGCGAGTTGGGTGCTATATTCGCTATTTGCCTAAATGCATGCAAGTGTAGGTACACATCGTATACATTGTAGTTACTGGATTGTATATAGAAAGAATAATAGCTACATGTAAATAATAATAAAACTATATATTACAAAATGCAATCTCGGCAGTGTACAATAATGGAATCACTTGAAAAAATGAATTATAACAAATTTGTATTTAAATGGGGAAAGCGGGTTTTAGTTTTATGGAAACGTATTTAAGCGGTAAAAGCACTATGTCGCAGTTTGTACATCTATATAGGCGATTGTGATGGTTTTATATTCTGGTGCTCCTCAGAAAACGATAACTATAATGAGTTTATTTCGTTTATTTCCTTGGTGAACAACTATTCTACGGTCAAATAATAAAATGACAAAGGAGCTCAAGAAAGGAGGACAAAAGATTCTTGGTTGTGACTCGAGTAAAGGTAGTCTGGCACACAAAGGAAAGGAAGCCAGGAAACTAATGTAATAGGAAAGACTCTTACAACGTCGTCTGAGTGACTTAGACAAAGGACATCAACCATTCCATTGAGCAAAGCAACCAAGACGAAAACGGCACACATCTCACACTACCCACTCACTCTCTCTCACATAACACATATAAGATACAACGACACCACATTTACGTTTAGTTTCACGACGAGCACTATGTACTACAGATATGAGGGAATGGGAAAAGTGACGTGTGTGTAAGTAAAGTAAGTGTATGTAACTATGTACATTTATATATGAAGGATAATATTTGGTATGTGTACATGTGGTGTGTACACAAAGGCACGAGAGACCCAGAGCAGACCCCCAAAAGAAAGAAAAGACAAGCGACAATCTTTCGACATAAACTGACTGAGCCGTATAAAATTTTACGATCAAAATGCATATACAAGGGAGTAGAAATAGAAATGTTTAAAAATTTGCGCATCACTAGAATGCTTGATATGGAGGTGTAGAGTTTGAAGTGTGCACAGTAAGAAGAAGAATCAGATTGCTTCATATTAGGAAACGACTCTCGGCAGACACATAAAAATGATTGCAATTAACTTGCTTTCTCCTACTCTCATTCATTGCAAATGCGAGACTGGAAATGTAAGTAGCCCAACAGTTCCACTCTCTCACTTTTTCCTCTTCCTTCCGACCCACCACACCAACACTCATCCTCATACACACGACACACACTACACACATACACATAGGCCTCCTCCCTCACTCACTCTCTCCTTTTATTCTAGTCTTGTAGCAGAACACACTACACTTACACACACCACACCACACCGTCTTCCACACTCCTTTGCCTCTTTCTCCCACTGTTTTACAAGGGATGCTCACACCTCACGCCTACAAACTACAAGTCGAGTTCCTACAAACGTTACGTACATTTACGTCCCAGTCCCATCTCATCCCAACCAACATAAACCAAGCACATGCATTCCCCATCCGAATTGTCTTTGTGCTACGTACTCCACGCTTTTCCTTTTCTTTCTCAACATATTAGTATCTGCACTAGAATAGTTTTAACACCACCTACCATGTACTACTCCTGCTCTCTCACTCACTTCTCCATGTACAACTTAAGTAGCTCCACCATACACTACGACTAAACTGAGTGAGTCTCTGCATTTATTTCCTGCATCTTCATCCACATCGTCCCGTGTCTCAAACTACTGTAGATAATTCCACTACAGTACAACTACAACATCACACTTACTGTATTATGACTCTGACACTATAATGCACATAGCTACTTTTCAACAGATATGAGCATTATATACAACTTGAGCAATTGGACACGACTCAAGAATATTTTTGTACAGATTTCCTTCATTCGACAAATATACATGTAATATACAAAAGAACAGTAGTGCATAAAAGTATTCTCTGTGTATATCTAAGCTATGTATGTAAAGGAATAATAGGTAGGAAAGCAAAACATTAAAGCATTCTCTAGGTGACTCGTTTTCTCCGTTTCTCCCTCTCTGTGTCGGCATTGCTATTATATTCAGAGTTTAGTGAGAAGACTATTAACTGTTACATGACAATATCAAAATCATGTGTAGGATGGTCGTTGTCTTAGTGTCTTGCCTACTATGAAGTCAATGTGTATTCCATATGAGTGCAGAAGTATAAGCGAGAATGGATCTAAATGTGATGGGATGTCGTACCTTTAGCAGTTACACTTACACCAATCTCTGTGTGCTTTCTTTCCTTTGGACTATATGTATAGGCACACTGTATTGTAGTTTGAGTAGTAGGTAGTTGCTAGTAGTAACTCTGGGTATACCATCATCATAACATTACATTGCATTGCACATCCCTTGTGCAACTGCCTTTATACACCTAAGTTCTAATATTATCTTTTGTAAGTATCTTTATATGGGCCCAGTGTATTATAGAAGGACTATTGTAGTCGTTGTAGTGCTATGTGTGTAGTATGCGAAGGTAAGAGAGTTGTGTACTATAGCGTCTGCAGGAAACCGTCTGATATGGACCATGTAAGAAGATCGGGTGAACTGTTCCATTCTATTCTGTAAAGTGACATGACAATGACAATAGAAGCAGACAACACACGGGAACGACACGACACGATCCTGACTCTCTTATTCAGCTCTATTTTACAAACTTCCCCTCATTACCGAGATGAGACTCAACTCAAACAGATGAGTCAACGAGCTAACTAACCAACCATCCATTAAATTCAACACCCACCCGCATCCGTACCTCTATAGCTCCAGTCTTCCCCACCAGTCTCTATGCACACACTATTAGTACCTGCCTCCCTGCCCTTACTTACCGTCACTTCTCCAGATATACACTAACATTATGATTTTCTATTCCCATATATATTCTCAAGCATTATGTTCCCTGTAAAAGCTTAAGCAAACTATGGTGTCAGCACACTCCGACTCATTTTCTCTATAGCTCATTCATAAGGGCCATTCACTTATCATGCTCCATGTCATTTCTATCTGGGGAGAAAGTAATAACAAAATACAATATATTTCTTTGTTTTCACTATGCAGCTTTATTAAATAATCGTCCTTTTCATATTTTCACGGATTAACATATATTTCAGAATGAAATAAATTTTCTGGTTATTATAGTCATGATACAATTTTACAAGATCATTGAAACGTTGAAAGAATGTCGCCCACATAGTAAACATTCAAATTTGAAACGGGATTGATTGTGAGAACAGTGTGAAGTTGACGTTCGTATTAAGTAAAGGTTGTTGTACTAATCCGTGTAAAAAGGAGGGAAACTCTGTTGCATAATATTCGGCGGGTCCCTACAGACGGAGGGAGCTGTTGGCTAACCAAGATGACTATGTATGTATTGTGTGTTGCCTATCTGTTTAAATCTCTCATTTAATCCTCTCCAAAAACAAGCAATGCATTATTATATTCTTGAATTCAGAGCAGATATGTATATAAGAATGTACAAAAGCTTTTCTACACACACACTATACAGCATACAGCCTTTCTCTTGTTTCTGTGTGGTGTTTGGTCGCGGTTTTACATCTCGTAGCTCTATGCTCACGTCTCTCGCTCTCTCGTCTCTTTCTCTGTGTGTGTCTGTGTGCTTTGTTCTGTGTGCTGATCCTCATTTCATCGCACTTAGCCTTATTCTACTTTATATTTATCCTCATTGCATTTCCACACTACTTTACTTCACTTCCCTCTATTATGCAGCCATAGGTGCACTGTATTGATTATTACACGAGGTTTACATACATTTGTATTATGTACTGTACTGTTCATACTTGTGTAGGACTGTAGTTGCCTTGTGTGATAATGTTATACTCTTTTTCTCTCCACCCAACCAACTTACTATTAAACCTGTTCGAAATGAGTCAGACTGATTGTGATGTGAGACTCCATCAAATACTCCATATACACGGCACACTCTAAACTACTACAAATTCCGACAGAAAACCGACATTCTCCTGATTGGCTCATTCACAAGCGTTAATTCTGTCTCAGTCGACTGACTTCAATCCATTCTAATGCTCTGCTACGCTTTGTACTACACAGCTTAGCAAATCTTGTACATCTACTCGATCTCCACCGTACACAAGTATTAAAGAGTTATACGATATTGTATGTATAGCGTGCCAGAAGAATGGTATACACCACTATTGCTCTGCCAGTCAATCTATTATTTGTTGTACAGTACTTTTCTTGTTGTAGCATACTACTATGTTTAGGTGCATGGTGTAGCGGCAGAAACTCATTCACTAAGACCTTTCTTACAATTAGTTTCTTGTGCTTATACGTTTTCACAGATAAAAACTGCTCATTGGCAACCAAGAGAGCATTTCAATTACTGAGATTGAAAACTCGAAACGAATGTCTGTTGTTTTTTGGGCAAAGACGGGAAAAGGCGCTTTATGAATCATAATCAGTATTATTTGTACACAACATTTTACTTTCTCCTATTGTGATAGGTACATACACTATATTATACTGTGGGAATGCTATGTGGGAAAAAGTACAGAGAGTCGAGGCAAACAGAATTTCTAGCAATAGGAAGTGCACACACATGAATGTAGGGAGCTATATTAAGATGATATGAATAGAAATACTGATAGTACGAAGGATGGCCTTTGTTGAAATTCGGAGCGTAATATGAAAGGATTTCATTCTAAAGCGAAATGCACCGTAACGCTTTGACTAAATTGCGTAGGTATCCACATTCAGACAGGAGAGGCATTGAATGAGAAATCCTTCGATGCACTCTCTTTCCTCCTTGTTTTGTAAACAACTTCCGAGGTTAGAGCAGCATCTTCCTTTCTATATACCTACACAACTATTTCCTCCTTAGCAGATAACCAGGCAAATATATACCGAATTTAACCAACTGTAAATAATCCCTACTTGTGTTCCATTTTCAGGTTACTTCTGGCAAATTACCGATCTGCATTTGGACCTGAACTACTCGTCTAGTGGCAATCGAGACAAAAGTAAGTCTTTTTTTATACTAAACACAATGTTATCGGATTATTAAAAATTGTTAGATGTTTTATACAAATGATTTGTCTTGCTATGATTTATGTATCTGCCTGTCAACTGATAACTGAAGAACAGATTCATAAACCAATTTTTGGTCGAACTCTGTACAAGTACACTTTAGACATCTTAATAATGAAAATTCACATAAAATATATTAAGACTATTCTTTATGTTGAAAATGCAATAATATATGTAAAATATTGCACTGTCACACAGTGCAATATATTATATTTATAATATATATTATAAAATCAATGGTAATTGTATCGTCACGTTTTCACAAACAACAGAGAGAACTATGCAACGACACATGTCATATATAGACTTTTAACATTAACATATACCTTGGTAGGTCATTTTAATTTATGTAGGGTATATACTTAAGGTGGTGATGGGGTCGATTTTTTTGAACCCCGGTACCAATAGAGATTAAATTTCTTATTTAATTCGTAATGATTTTTAACATTATACAAATTGCGATTTCCAAACTTTTACAATCACTTTTACATATACAACACCTGGGCATGCGCAGTTCAAATTAAACAAATTTGATTCAATCGTTCGTCCAATTGTTTCAACTTTTACATTTACAATGTAAAAGTCTATTCTATACGTAAATGAATTGTCCAACTTTGACATAAAAAATATTTTCATTTTTGCCCAATATATATCCAAATGTAAAAGTAAAATTAAGAATTTTCGCCATCTTACGATTAATGGGTGAGTCAAAATTAAGGACTAGCTACACTGCCTAATTTCAATATTTATTATGTAATTGATAACTGACGGGTACCATGGGAACGATTCAAGCTACTGTTGTAGAAGGTAACATTTTTTGTCTTTGTTCGTATCGCATTGTGCAAAGACACAGCTCTGGTAACTAGTAACCCCAACCCCAAATATAAAGTATAAATCCAATCCCAACCCTACCCCATACATTTCAAGTATCGACCCCAGCCCCGTATAAATCCCGGGGTTGGGGTTAACCACGGGGTCGGAGTTGACACCTCTAGTATATACTGGAAATCAATAACAAAAATGATATGTTGACATCGGCACAATTTAACTTCGTTTTATACGTTGACCTGTGTTAAAAACCCATGGACAGAGTACGCTGATTCTCACTATACATTTTATAATACAATACGAATAGGTTAACTCGATATTTCCTTCACCGAACAAATTTAATTTCCATCGTTAGTTTTATTCGGTAAACCGTAAAAATTCCAGTATAACAAAAAAAAAAAAGTTTTCTTCTACCAATCGTTTACAAAGGTTTATTATTCATGCTTTTCATGACTATTTTATTACGCATAGAAAATATTCAAAACATTTTTATTGAATACAAACCTTCCAAACAGAATTAAATTAAATTTATATGCTGTACATAGTAAAGCATTTAGTTTTATCTCAAACTAGCTATAAAATATTCGTAGATAGAAGTCTACTCCCGTAATTGGAAGATTATTTATTTAAACACAAATTAGATTGAAGCTCATTTGTATGGGTTGAATTTCATTTGTGTAGTACGTACACCGATATTAATAAAATGAGGTTAGAATCTTTAGAATCATTTAGTACATGAAAGAGTGTATTGAGAACACCTGATGATAAAATATGTTCTTAGAAATGGCTTCTTTATCCGATTTAATTTAGCATCGAAATAAGGTAGGATGTCATTCCTTTGAGGAACTAAATGCTAAAGGTAAAGACTCATCTAATAATAGCATGATCTAATAACGTAAAGTATATAGAACTCCTCGGAAAGGAAAATCCTTCTTTTCTTAGTTTACATAACAATATAGTAAATCGGCTTGTAACTCCATTTTATACGGATTTGGAAAGAATTGCTGCGGAGCCTGATGGTTATGTAGATGAATGTGTATTCAGCCTTTCTATCAAGTAGTAGCTACTGGTTATTGAATGATGAACGAGGTTTTGAATACCATGGCTTGGGTAATAGTGCAGGAGAGATAATTAAAGCTGTTTTATAATAGTAGACTGTCTCCTAGACGCTATATACCAATTTAAGAATAGAGTGTAGACTGTAAGAGATAGATAGAATCGGGAATCGAGTCGAGTTTATGAAACGATTCATTATGTGCGTATATATCGCACCTATTGTTCGTATATATACATTAGTTTAGCCGACGATTTCCTCCTTTTACTAGCGTCTACAAGCTTCCCCAACAAAAGAGAACATTAAAGAAGGAAACGAAGAGGAAGTTCCATTCAGGATGTAGTACATATATTTTCGTTCAGACTACAATTAACTACATTGTAGTCTACAAGTAGACCCCATAAGAAACTTGCGGATGATTTAGTATGTGGTAATAGACGTGTATCGTATCGTCAATCTTGAATCTCATCTAATACCTACTGTGTATAGCCAACTTATGTATTATAGCCACACTTTGTACACACACACTACCTACCTCCCGTATACTACAAACTACGACTACAAAACCTTGCCTTATGGGATTTAACTACTTCTACCACTGTATAATACGGACACACAGCCACATAGCAGACACAAAGAGAGTTTAGCACTAAATCAGGATATATACACAAACATTTAATACTTTTCACTACTTTAGACAAAGGTGCACACACGGCTATACTTAAATTAGTCCTAATTCTTTATCCCTTGATAAATGAGTGGCTACCTATACACAAGAAAATAAAGTACAGATTTTATAGCAAGCATTTAATTAATATATACATAGCTAGATACACTTTTAGTTGTGTAGGCACAAAGTGGATTTGTGTAGTGTATGTAGGTAGTAGGTAGGTATGTATGTACAAGAATGTAATGGCAGTGTAATAAGACCACTTTGTAAAGACGGCTATTTATATTGTTTGGAGGAGATTAGATTTGTATATTATTAGGCAGGTGGGTTTGTGTCGTGGGGAGTTGGTACTTTGGTTTTGTTGGGGTGATTGGCATATGGGCTGGTTGTTCCTGTTGTGTTAAGTAGTTGTTGGATGAAGGGCGAGAGTCTTGAGTCCAGGGAGTATTGTGCTTGTATGCAAATGAATGTGACTGATTAGATCAAATGATGTTGATATATCGTGTCGTATGAAATGGCTCATTTACTTTGATTGATCAGTTGAGAGAGTAAGTGTGAGTGAGTATTATGTTGTTGATTGGCTTTTTTAAAACGTCGTCTGATCTTATTGATATGTATGTAGTGTGCTGGCGCCAAAACGGTGTGTCGTATCGGCCAGCAGAAGGTCGTTTTGGTGACTACGGTTGCGACTCTCCCTTTCTCCTCGTCGAGTCTGCAATTCGAGCAATGAAAAAGGTCACTGAGGAACGAATCGAATTCATCTTGTGGACCGGGTAACTTATTATTATGCACTCTCTTCTACAATTTACTCTTATTATTATTACAGCGACAAAGACAGTTACGACCACCAGACGCAAAACCACTCTACAACACTCTCCAACTAATACATACGCTCATATATCTACCTCTATACACTTTCTACTCAAACAGTCCGGATATTAGTTCAAGTGTACCATGCCACCTTTGGAAAAAACTACATAATATACTTACTATACACACTAGCCAGGATTAGTATCATGATATCATTATAGTAGATTTATTAAAGAGTCTTTCTTGTTTGATGATTGCTGAAAGTTAAGCCTGATCTACAGTGAAAGCTAATAAGAACTAATAATAAGAAAACCGTGTATTAAAGCCCTGAGAGAACAAGGATAGAGAAACAAAGCAACGAAGCATTTATATTAGCTAGGGCTCTACACTCACAATCAGCCAGTAGTGGTCGTATAGTAAAAGTGTTTGTAAAAGAAAGTGTTGGGTTAGGAGCGGGTTTTACACTGTTATACGTACATAATAATATATTGCATAAGTAGCTAGTAAGTGGTATATTTGTATATGGAGAGAGTGAGAGAGAGGCCCATTTTACATGGAGATGGTAGCCGGGCTGTTTAGGGTTTTAGTTGGTATTGGTAAGGTGAAGGTAGGTGGTGAAGTGGCTATGTGCATTATTTTAGGACTAGTGTTTACAAGAGAGAGTGATGCAGATAAAAGAGTGGGTAGAGACGAGGACGACATCGGAGACTGCAGTGTGTGTGTGAAACGTTGCTGGAGAAGAGTTTGTGAAAAGTGGAGTGTGTTGGCAGTGGCAGTGGCCGTGGCGAAGTTTGGTGGTGTAGTCAAAGTAGAGAGCCCGGGTGGAGAAATAGGGAGCAGCTCGTGTTGCCATTGCCACTCTGTGTGTTTCTCGTACTCTTGAGTTATTTTATGGTGTTACCAATAATGAGCTCCCACCCGCCGCTCTGCCATTCTCTTGACGACCATCAAATGTTCTTTCTCACAAACTCTCCTCAGAATGGTCATTCTAATTTATCACATTTACTCGTGAACAATGACGATCATTCACTCCACTCACTCACTTCAATCGTCCCCAGTACTAATTAAACGACGTATTAGTACACTCAATGGCCAGGTCATTGGACATGGTGTGCTGCCCTCCACTGCCCCTATCGAACCCTCAAGCACTAATTCCCTAACTGTCTCCCATCCGTTTTCTATTGTTTTCTTTTCTTAGCAACTACTGAACTTCCTGGGTGACACAAAACGATGTAGTCAATCCTCCACCTCCCCATTCGTCCACACTCTCTCCACACACAACATCACCGTCAAAAAACACTACACATTACTCCTTTCTCCTACTTCTCATGCTGAGTGAGTGCGTTCTATGTTATGTCCTCACGTACTTAGCTATACAGGTATATATTTTGTATAGGTGTCGTAATCGGAGCACGAATTAACATTCTCTTCTTTTTGATTCCATGTTACACCTGATTGTTGTTCGGACAAATTAGTTACAACCTAAGAAGATGAAGTGGTTCTAAAATAAAGTAGGGAATGCATGTTGAAGGTGGCATGGTTATGTTATTTGAGTGTGCGAGAATAGCAGGCAAGAGAGAAACATCGCTCTAGCATTAGGGAAACATGAGGAAATTGTGGTGCGTTAAAATTCCATGGGAAATATCCGGGTTTGATGTGCATTTCCAGCAGAGCAAACAATGTTGAGCGTAAAGGTAGTAGTCACTTACGTGTACGGAGCAAATTTACTTGTAGTGATTATTTTTTCATGGACTAATGCAGAAATTACGTTGTGTGTGTATCGATTTTATTTGCAGGGATTCCATTTCCCATGCGACACACAGTGACGATGCCTTCAGCGATGAAAGCGTCTTTACAGTCATTCAAAATGTCACGTCGCTCTTGTCAAGCGAATTTTCTCGTTCCAACATCTATCCCGTGCTGGGAAGTCTGGATTGGTATCCTAGACACATGATGGCTCCAGGATATAAAAACTTTAAGCTCAAACTACAACGCTATGGTCAAATTTGGGCTAAATGGGTTCCCCCGGAATCACTGGAGACTTTCACCCAAGGTTAGTATCAATTCTTTTACATTTAATATAAGTAACTAGGTATGCATATATTTATTATGTGACTCCAAATGGATTTGTGTATCTCATCCACTGTAGTTTGCAATTCTTTATGTTCTACCTACACAACACATAATTGCTTTATGCCTCAGTAGCAAAAGCACTCTATTTGTTAAGCAAAGTAGATTTTCTTGTTCATCTTCCTTATTTATACAAACTACCATTTCGTATGGAATTGTGTTGATTAGCCAGAAATTTTTACATGTGCGCTGTTGAGATGGGTAAACGTACACTACTATACACAGATAGAATTCTCCCTATCAATTTACTCAATCTCTGCATGGCGCGTTGTCCTAGTAAGTTGATCTTACATTTTAAATGAATACCTTTAACTTATAAAACAGGCATTGCCATAAAATGTATACTAACCCTTGAAATGAGAAAAACCCGCACATCAGAGAAATGTCATTGAATTTTATGGATTGATACAAGTATGGATGTCATCGCATTTTGCTATGAGTTGGTGTTGCAGACAGCAGAGATTAATTTAGTGTAGTGTGTCTGTGCAGATGGAAGAAAGGGAATCTGCGTGAAAGTACAGAGACGCGATGTAAATGTACATTTACACAATTACAGAATCTTTGCCACTTTATTTTGGCTGCAGTATTTCTTTGAAGACTGTGTAAGTAATGTAAGTACAGCGTTTCAGAGTAATCGAGCTGGTTGGCTGCAACTCCCACTGTGTTCTTGTGTTGGTGTATGGCATGGTATGGGTATGGTGTGTTGGAAAGAAGAGGAAGCAAAGTGGAATCGTAAGTAATAAAAGGCAGAGAAGACGAAGTGAAAGCAGAGCACTGCAAACATATAAAAGTTTTGCTTGGCTTAAATGGTAGAAGAGGGAGGACTGTAATTTGAAGCATCTTTATTTCTCTTTAGACCTACACTTGTAAATTCTTGAATGCAATGACAATTCATTATATTGGTAATTGGTTGTGTCATGCCGTGCTTGTAATGTAAGTTGTAAGTATTGCAAAGTCTTATGTTAGTCTTGCACAACTATTAACTAGCTCTCTTGCTAAGCAGAACTAGCACAATAATTTGTCTACGAACTATATTCAGAATACAGAATGACTCTTATTCCTCCACACTTCCCTCTACCAATAGCAAAGCAGCCAATTTTCCTTTCTTAAATTATAAATAGGCACTATTTGCCACCAGGTAATGTCGAAATATATTTTTAAACCTCATTTACATCTTTTACATCTAACTTCTGCTAATAGTATCAACCTACATCATTTTATTATCCAAACATAATAATTTATTTATTCTAAGTACAACTTTAAATTTTAATAACTGTCTATGACCATATTATGGAGTAGGGACTATTATTCATGTGCTAACACGCCTGTCGACGACAAAAAGACAATTGCCTTAAATAATGTACTTAAGTACGTTGTTCCAGCACTAAAACTTCAATGCTTCTATTTCTCTCCCTTCCCTCTCCTCCCCGCAAATGTAATAAGCGCACCGGTGTAGATTTCTGTATTACACACCAAGGTGTATTGTCACAAGGGATTCCTTTAAGTTTACACAACCTGACTCAACTCTCACAATCACTACCGTGCTACTAGTAGTAGTAGTTCTAGTAATAGTAGTAGTAGTAATAATAATATTGAACCCTTGACAACACACACAGAATATTATATCAGTACTCAGAATTTCTTGGAAAAAGGCTATGTCATCAAATATTAACAGTTAGTCATAATATGCAGCTGTATTTATTAGAAGCGGTGCATGGCCTACCATAAAGAATACATATTGCACAGAAATTGCATGCGTGCAGGAATATTAAAGGATATTGTAATATAATGGTGACGATAGGAAAAGCGGGTTGGATTTGCTTTGACAAATGGTTCATATTATACTCATTTGATGTCTCAACTTTTCTTCCGGCTTCAACTTTCACCGCCATACCCACTCCCGACTCCCGATAAGCCAAAAACAGCCATATGCTTAATCAATGAGCCTACGACACATAACCGTTTAATTTATAACACTCCATTAGGTTAGACTAGCAGAAAGAGCTGTGAAGCGTACGAATATCGTTTTTATTCATCTTGATGGGATACGATGATGTCGCCGTGGCCGTCTTCCTCCTTCCCAAATGTGAAATCCAATTCGCCGGCCTCTCTTTTACACACACACACACACACACACACCACACTCTCTCGTTTTCGCACATACACTTACTACACACAAGGTCTTTTGTTGGGCATCCCTCTGCCAAAGCTGAAAATGAAAGCTGTGAAAGCGAGAAAGCTGTAAAAAAGAGGCAAGGAAGGAAGAAATGAAAATGAATATACGGAGATTCAGTCCACGAGAGACTGTCACTAGTTACATTGCATATTACATTCCATCTACTCTCTATCTAGTACTCACTTAGATTTTATATCCCTATACAAGTACACATACTTAGAGTATATACATCTTCCAAAATACTACTACAAAAACAGACTTTTCACATTGTCGAAGCCAAATTCCCAGTGACTACGGATACTTATTATTATTAATACAGATAGTTGCTCAGAAAAATTCTCTGGTCGTTGTCGACGACCAAGTTCTTCCAACATAAGCATAAGCCTTTCTACCACCACACCATAGCGATAAGTTATTCTCGTCTTTCATCTAATGTAACAATCCTTGGCAATAGGGAATCCTTAAGATTTGAGACAAATTATAACCATGCCATAATACATAATGCGATTTCTATAATACTCGAACCGTTTCCTATACCCCTCTCCCTGCTACTAATAAAGTATTATGTGCAAGTAGTAGTGAGTGTATAGGTAAGTAGCGTACTCTATAATTGATTGACTATGTATGTACCATATATACTCTTTCCAGTTGAACCAGAGTCTTAGCAGAACTTTATACTACACGAAAACCCTAGTTTACTATTATTACTAGGTGACATAAATGAGACAAGGCACTACCTATGTAGATAGGATGGTGAAAAAGAGAAGAAAGGAAAGATATAATAAATTTAAACCGGATTCAAGAATGAAGACGGCAACAGAATGCTCGAGTAATAATTCATGGCGATGAGGGACTTAATGAAATATTTTTAGTCAAGCTTAGAGAACCTTAAAGAACGAATGTAATAAATTGTAATCGGATAAGTTTATTAGAAAGCGACTACGTTCTGCTGCTTGATATTTCTTCATCTTTCCACGACCTAGTTAAGCTCATTGCTCATTAGAGACATGAAGAACTGGTCACAAATACACAACGTAATTCTCGCATCAGAGCAAAACTCTTACTACGTGAGCACTAACTACTTAATACTTCATAAATATAATGATGAGTAAGTATAATGCATTATATCTCAACAATACCTAAAATATCTGCCCACCGCCATACATACAACTACACTGTTCACTGTATTATTCACTCTTGTATGCATAGCCCGGCGCACACCCACTTATATTAGTGTGAGTGTGCAAGTGTGTGTGACCACCCCACTAAAAATGTAGTTAA